>JAAAKL020010904.1:0-14021 GCA_010016065.2 Carybdea cf. marsupialis auct. non (Linnaeus, 1758) | reverse complement strand
AAAAATATGTCCTTTGTAGCATCCTTGCAATGTCCATAATATCCAAGACAGTTTACATAAGGGAATACTTCTAAAGAAAAAAGTAAGAAAAGAAACATTTCAAAAGAATGAAAAATCTTTAAATCTTAGATCCTATTCTGACTAGTGTATTCTGATAAGTGTCAGACGAAGATAATGTCAAGTATACAATGTTGTCGCTACTTCGCGCAATTTTCATATTCTGTACGATAAAACGAGGAAAGCTTAAGCCGATGGCACATAAGGCTAAATGATAGATCAATACGAAGATGCCTTTGAAGGTAACTTCGAACAAGATTAGAACAAACGCACTGCAATTGACTAAGATGCAAACAACGCACTTTTCCATGCAAACATCCTGCCGTCAAAAATCTAAACAGATCACATCATTGCTGATTTCAATTTCTAAACAAATACAGCGTCTCGCAGCTGTGGTCATTGAAACAACGACTTCTTGACAATGATGTTTTAAGTTTGAAGAGATAGTAGAGAGAAGTAAAAATGTCACCACAGGGATTCGAACCCAGGACCCACGGATTCATGGGGTGCTGCTCTAACAACTCAGCTATGGTGAGTTCGTGGGTCCCGGGTTCGAACCCTGGTGGTGACATTTTTAATTGTCTCTACTATCTCTTTAAATTTGATATTTTCAAATCCTCTCTTCTCTATAACACTTTGTACTTTCAATTGGCTGTGGATAGCATGATGGACCAGATGGCAGTCCTTCAATCAATCATCAAGTCACATGGCACGGAGAGGCTGGTCTCCAAAACAGCTGAGAGCTGGGTGTCCACCGGTGGAGTTTCAGGATCTAATGTGGTGACTAGAGAAAATTGAACTATGTTATCAACGGATCACTATACCTCAGTTGACAGAGCAGCAAACCGCAAATACGTGGCTCCCCGGTTCGAATCCAGGTGGTGACATTTTCAATTTTCTCTAGTATCACATGAAACTTGACACTTTCAAATCCTCTCTTCTCTATAACGATGCTTTAATTTATGCCATGTGACTATTGATCTTCATTTTGATTGGTTCGTTGCAGTCAGCTTGCAGCCAGGCTTCATGTAGCGGGCTATTGAGCTATTTGAGTCACTTTTGAAAAGAATGCAATTTTTAGCAGAATATAGACCGCGAAAAATACACCAGGAAGAAAACATCGAGACACATTTTCTTTGTAATACCCAGTATTTACATATGGAATAATTACAAAGCTGTACTCGCTCGGATTATGTTTCTTACATGGAAAAGATTTCTAATGCAGGAGCGAATCAAACATGGGGCTGGGGATGCCCGCTTTCTCCATTACAATGCTGCCTAAATAGTTTTTGCTATCTTAATAAGATCCTACAATGAGCTAATCTGTAACAAAACTTGATATAAAGTTTGGACTGACGTAGCTGATGGGACAGTGGATCTAAGTACTCGATATTTTGTTTAGAAGGCTTTGAGACTTGGCCTATCTCAATTAATTTTAGCCTTGGTACGGCACTGTAACGTGTTTTCGGTGTACTCCTCTACCATATTCCAATAAAAGATAATGTTACACTGACATGTTAAGTGCTGCGCATCAGACAACATCCAACATCTTCACTAAGAACTATTCCGCAGTTTCAGCCTTCCACGAACGGTTTCTGAATTGGCGGAGCCCCTGCCATAGGAGGTGTTCATATGATGCTGGTGTCCACTGCTGGTCTTCGAGACAAGAAGAATCTTCTCTTTTTAGATGATTGTAAGGAGAGTCTTTTTCCAATGTTTCCTGTAGATCTTTTACTAGAGCTCGAAGTTCGAGGTTTGTTCAGCAAAGTCGACTCCGAAAAAGGGTTGACTAAGCCCTTCCCAATGTTTCCTTATGAGCCAACAGTTATGAGATAGCAATGGATTTTCTAATCATGTTCTCTACACTCCCGAGCCAGATCTTTGTATCTCCAACCGCCTCCGTTCCCTGCACGTTGATCGACCGCAGCAAAGTTATCTTGGAATAGATAGCTATAATACTATGCTCTAATACTTCTATTCTTTCCAAAACACCATAGGACCCTATCCGGGTGTTGTCGCGTTTCGATGATTTGGAAAACTAAGCAATTCTCCTAATCGGCGCCCACTCTTCAAGATATTTTCCATCTATTGTTGATTTGCTGTGATTTGCTGATGCCTTTCACACCTCTACCATGTCTGCCTACATGGAAGTTCATTCTACAATCCTCTTATAAAGTAATTATCAAGAAATATGACATGCTAAGACCTCGACATAAAAATAAAATACATTTGCAATTAACGAGAAGCCAAATAAAGGAGGGAAAGGTAAATTGAGCTTTGGTTTACATTAATGAAGGAGAGACTTTAAATTGAAAAGAAATTTCTTTGAGCAGAGGCTCGTGGCGATGCTGAGAGGAGAATAGAAAGATCAGACGCAGAGAAAAAGTGAAAGCAGTTGATAGCAAACTAGAAATTGCAGAACTAGAAAGCGTTTTCCAATTTTAAGTGAAATTTCCCAATGGCCTCACAAGCGTCTTTGAAATTGAAATTGTTGTCTGAACTAGATATGGCTATTTACGACAATGATAATCTAAATTGTAAACCACGCCTCATATTGTAGCTTAGGAGTTCTATTTCAAAACCGAAAGCGCTCAATATCTGTTCTAACACAAGGCTTCATTGATAAAAGTGTTTTTTGTAAACTTAAATTTAATAGCCCTATCAACAGAGAAGATTACCTTTACAGATATTATCCATTCAGTGCTGAATTATCTGAAGATTACAAAGATTTTCATTTTGAAAAGTTATGGGCCCAGTTTTCACTCTGTAAGAAATCCTCCAGCTTGTAACAATAAGACCACAAATCTGCTATCACGAAATCGAAAATAGTTTTGAAAGAAAATCAAGAATTGATTGTCATAGGTAATGAAAAGCTTAAGTGAGTATTCCCTACGACTCTCTTTTCTTTGTGAAATCCAAGAGATAATCTCAGTTCAAGTCAATGTGAGATGTTGCCTTTGAGAAAAGTGATCGCGTTGTAGCTAATACTGATTGTTGCAGATTTGACGGATAAAGAGCTGGCAAGGTGGAAAAGACCAAAGCAGCATTTATGACAAGACTCTGAATGTCGATGCAGAATTTACGACAGGTATTGGAAACGAAAGCATTGCAAGTCCAATACCTGGTGGGTGGCGTTGTTCAGTGAAAGGCACTCAACTTTTCAGAAGTTTTCTTCAGGAGTTTCATAACAGTTTCACTGGTATTCACTTCTCGGAGAAAGGTTGATTTATAAAGAAGCCCCAATGATAGTTAACACAAAGATCTGTCAATCTCGCTTTGCTGACAAGTTGTGCTAGTAAAGGCATCAAGAATTAGCAACCTTTGATCATTTTATGAAGTATAAAGTTTGTTAACCGTAGATAGGCCGTCACCAGTTTATGTCAAACAAGATCTTTCCTGATACTTCACCAGCAATGTTCAGTTGATCTATTTTCAAATAAAGATGGGGTCAAAAAAGGCAACGCGGTAACATGCCCAGGGCATATTTATATGCACCTCTTCCCTGGAGTATGGCAGTGATGTAGTTTGTGCCATGAGTGTTGATACGCACAAAGGGGGGATAATGGCATACGTCCATGACGGTGCAGTACAGTTATCTGCATGTTCCTGAGTAAATATCTATATATAGGGAGAGAGAGAGTAAGGTTTATTTGACCAGATTACGGGGATCGTGGGTCAAAATGAATAGGTATTTCAGAACAGAATAAAGGAATTGAAACTGTTGTGGAAATTTGGGTGACAGTCCCTCTCACAACACTACCACGCATCACGCCTTGCCTGAAATGAAATATCAGTCATGAAATAATATCAGTGAGAAACACAACGGAGACTTTTCTGGAGTCTGAAATGTCTAGGGAACAAAATGTTCAAGAAAATACCATACTCTTTTTCTCACTAACGATACAATAAATATTTATGAGATTAGTTTTCTGAATATATCATTTTGTGACTGAATATATTTATAAAATAATAATATACAATGAGACAATTGAACAGGGAACTCAATTTGATCAAGAAGCTGTTCGTCGATTCTCGTCAGTTGGTGTACATCGGTAAAGAACCAAACTACAATGAGACTATTTGCACATACAGAGAGGATCGAAGTTAACAACATGCGGACGTACAAGAAAACATAACATGAAGTCGGGCGCACTAAAACATTGACAATTAAACACAAACTCCTTTTGCCTACATACGGCCTATTTCCACCTCCGCATAGAATTTGCGATTTGCTATTTGTGGAAGCTTGCGAATTCAATACACACTTTGAAATCTGATTGTTATAAAGCCAATGACATTGAATTGACATGACAATGAATTCTCTCAGTTACTTGTCAGAAAAGAGCACATATGTTTTTGATTTGTCATCACTGCTTTCAAAATGTTATGAGCATGGTAGCATTTTGCAGGGGGAGGCTTTTATTACTGATTTTACTTCGAAGAAGACAGCAAGGAAAAATATTCTAATAGAAAAGGGAATTTTCTTCAAAGGTGTAAAGAACAAGGGGAATATGCCAATCTTCTCAAGGAAATGCAGCTTAGAGATCACGAAAGCTTGGTGAAAGTATTTCTGAATGTCCCTAGTGGTGTTTGAAGAACTGCTGTGTTTGAAATTGTAAAATTTGATCATTGATAGGAGATAGAGAAGACATTACGCGAGCAGAATCACTTTCAGTAAGCCGTAACGGGAGATTCTCACCATACAATAGCTTTCAGCTATCGATTAGGGCATTCTACAGTAAGCAGGATTATCACAGAGCCACTCTCCAACTTATGTTTGATGTCCATCGACAATAAAGGAATGGGAGTTGGTCATGCTCCAATACTTGGTTTAGCAAGTTCTACTTATCCTTCATTTTTTATCTAACAAGAGGGGACAAAGGTTCCGCAAAAACCGACTTGAATCCAGATTCTTGCATACATTTGTTTGGTACTCTAAGCAGCTTTCATACCAGAGTACTTTATTTGAGTGAACACTTTGGATCAAGATCTCTACTAATTCTGCACGTAGTCCAAAGTTTTGTTACCATTGCCAAGTTAGTAACGTATTTTTACAATTTCCTCGATCACAATTTAACTTCTTTCTCTATGGCTGTCTGTAGCAAATGATGATCTCCGATTGTTAGCCTTTCTCAGAAACTTCCTTCCGCATGCCATCGTTCGCAAAAAATCAAACGGTGCAACTTGGCTAACATTGCATTCCGATCTTTCCCTTGCGATTTGCGAACGGTCGTATGCGAATTTCAAGCAAAAGATCTCATGCGATTTGCGATTTGCAATTGAAGTGAAAATGGGCCTATAAGCTAGGTTGTAAACATGAAATATAGATAGACTCCAACACAGCAAGATAAAACTTAGAAAGTCCCCTACTTAAAATTCTAAAAATTCCATTATCATATCTTTCGCGTCATTGAAAATTGTCCACAAGATGATGCTCAATCGCAGATAGTCCGTCGGTTACTGTCTGTGGTCCTCTCCTTACAGCCGATCTTGCTGGCTGCTTTCTGGAAGGGAATGACTATTCTTCTTGTCTCCACCTAGGTACGCGATGCTTTATGTTTAGTGCGTTCGTTTAACGTTATCGATGTGGGGTAACGCCAATTTCAAAATTTCAAATTGATTATTAATCAAGTGAGACAAAGGCATCATCCTTCTTAACAGGTTTGACTTTGCCTTTCTCTGCACCCTTCCAATAATCGTACAACTGTCCCCTCCTGGTAGAACATTATTCTCCGTAGCACCCATGTCATCCGTTCTAAGAGTGGTCGATATTGCCCTTATGAGCATGGTAGCATTGAAAGGGTAATCCATGATAGTTTCAATAATCAAAGGAGTAACTATACCGTTAACTGATAGTGACAATGGCACGTTGTACTTTTAGTGAGAAGAGTGTGATAAACATCATCCATTCTCATTACATAGATCCTTATAAACAAACTGTTAGTCCACTCTAACTTGGCTGTAATTAGCAATGCAGTTTCTATACCTAAATTAAAACTGTATGCGTCTAAAGAACTCAACTCCTATCTGTGGATCTTCTGTTTGTATAGTGGCTTGCTTGATTCGCTATACTTATGAACTTCTTAAATTTATCAATCTTCAGACAAGGGCAGTATCTGTCCAATGCTTGAAAATGTAGAAAATAATCGGGCTAGTTTCATTATCCCACGAGAAGGTTTATTAAGTGGTTCTAGTTTGTAAAACGAAGCATCACCTTCCAATTGTGACCATCGTAGCTGAAAAATTGCAACAGGAATGCTAATGTAAGTGTCCAGCTTTGTGTAGCCTAGGAAGTTAAGAAGCAACCGAGGGCTCCTCCCATCACCTTATCGGTTTCGACTCCTCACGTATGTGAAATTGAAGGGAAAGTCTTGTGTCGATAAAAGCAACTTTCTTACAGCGTGAGCCTTTTTCAGTAACTAGAGTGACGGTGAGCAAGAGGCAGCTGTGGCATGCTCTACCGCTACAAACAAATTATGGAAAGATATTTATATAGGGGTAGGAGACGGGAAAAAATTTAGCACTCATATTTCAATACTTAAAGATTGAATAGAAAACACCACGAATACAGAACACAGAAAAAGCCAAAATTTTTCGCGGGCCAGACTCCTCTGCCCCAATTTGGTCACATCTCTAAACATCGTCCCCTTGTATGTGCAACTTTCTCACCTCTTTTATACTATCATAAAGAGATGTTGTACCGATTGTTGTGCTACATCACCCTATCCAAGTTGTTCGTTTAAGTAATATACAATGAAGTGCTAAAAACCTTGATGTAAATGATAAGAATCAAACAGACTTTCATGAGAACAAAAAGAACTAGAATGATAATGTAATAGAAACGATGTCACATAATAATAAACCAATCGTAGGCTAACACGAATTAACTAACACAATCCATATTGTTTACCAACCAATCGCTCTCCACGTCCTGTTTTATCCGTAATTTGATTGGTTGAGTAGTTTAATATCAATCTTTGCTCAGTGTGCTGTAATAACTGATCTCTAAAAACACTTGTTCGAGTATCTTCCGTCTCAAAGTCAGGTCAGTCGTTGGACGCCATTTCAGTCCCCATCAAACAAAGCTTATAAACAATGTTACGTAACATGGCGGACCTTCCCGCCCTCTTTTAACTAATGGGGCCAGTACTCGTGACTGCACTTATTCGTAGTTGAAAACAACAGGAAGCTCAATCCAGTCATTTTTAGAGACCAGAGGTTGTAATTGATGTGTTTGACAGACCTTTGAAATCTATGAGCGCTGTCATAGATCTAAGGATAATAGATTGTGGAAAAAATGGATTTACGATTTATTCTTGTGAATAATCAGGAAGTGCTGCCAACGAGTTCCCCCAGAGCTGCCATAAATCGAGAGAGGTGTGCATTACAATAATAGATTTATATCCATTTTTGTCATAAATTAAATTGTGGTTTTCGTTCAAGAGGAAAATTTTACTACCTAAGCGGCAACCCATGTGACATCAGAAAAAGATAAACCTTCCAGTTTTTTAATTGTATAAAAATGTTCCTACCTAATGAAACTTGACTAGGCTATAACAATGATGGGGGTTTGCATTTTGTTGAGCACGAGTAGGGAGCCCCGCGTGGTCTTGAGACACCAGCTGAAGATCGTTCTTATTGTTGAACTTTTCTTGAAACGGCAGATTTAGGCATATCAGTAGACGTTTTCCGTAAAGTTATTACTATATTACACTTCGAATAAACAACGGCTCTATTTTTCCGGAGGAAATAGCCTTCCTTTGATGCTATTTAAAATCTGTTACAGCTGACCATCTGGCTTTTTACGTTACTGAAGATTATTTACTGTCAAATTTGTCATGCCATGGCTTCAACATGAGCAGAACACTCGAGAAAATGTGTAAACACAGAAATTGTACGTCAAAATGATTACACAAACAAGTAACAGTCAATAGAACCTTTCTTTTCTGAACACAGCAGAACAGGTAATTACTTCACTATGTCTAGATTATAAATAAGAATAGAGATTAAATGTCTCATACATACAAAAAATTTCTACAGATAGTTCAACAGTTCAACATGTTCAAGCACAGCTAAATACCACAGTTAAAGCTACTGCTGCAATTGGTCTCAAGATTAGCATCCGAAAGACAGAAGACATGACGTATAAGCATACAATGGCTAGATTTTTGAAGGTCCATGTTTGTAGACATAATGTAGCTTAGGAACTTCCGATATCTGGGATCTTCAGTAGCAAACAGCAAGCAATGCCTTGGGAGACGATAAAACCTGGCATTATCGGCTTTCTGGAAAACTATGGCGGAAGGACTAATGTGCAACTAAAAATCGAGCTACACATCTTTCAAACTACCCGTACATGTTAATATTCCTTTACGGCTGCGCTCTCTAGTTTCTCACTGAGGAATAGAAACAATCTATGCAAAAAGCTTTTGGATAATGTTCAAAATCAAGAAAACAGACAGGCTGACTTCCACTGAAGTTAACAGGATAATGTCACGACCACTTGTCTCCACAGTTCTGAGAGGACAAACACATTACTTGGTCACCTCCACGGGATAAACTCCCCTGACCTTGCACACATACAAGCTCTGCACTTCCTTCTTCGCGGTAGGAGAGTGTAAGGTCATCTATATGAAATACATCTAGGAATGTCTATGGCACCACCTTTAGATTCTGGTATCGTGCCATAGACGCAACCTAGCCAAGACTAGAGCTATTTAGACGATGTAGTGGGATAGGAAAGTGGCATTTGACAATGACTAGAGAGAAATGTAAATTGCAAAGGGTATTGCTTTATAGCTAAAATCAAATTATGGCTCTTTTGTTTGAAACTGATATCACATCATCGCATTCCGCTGAAAAACTACATTAGAAAATGAAGCTATGCCACCAACGGATTCGAACCCAGGCACTGCGCGATTGCAACTTTTGTTCTACTGAGCTATGGCGATACTTGTGACAACATATTCTATTCCTATATTTGCCACATTAACTCTAGTTCCTCCACCGATAGACATTGACATTCAGACGAGTCAAACCTTTTTTCTAGCTTCTCCTTTACCATGTGACGTACCCATGGAAGGACTTCCAGCCGGCCAAACAATCTTCCAAAGCCCATAAAAGTTGCAAATCATTATCGGGCAGAAGGGATTAAAATTGATAAGTTTTCAAAGGTGATAGAGAGAAAGAAAATATGCTACTATTCGGACTTGAAATTGGGGCCTGCGCATTCGCAGCCCGAGCTCTATAATCTAGAGCTGTAGATGACCCATTATGATGATAAACATGTGCAGTCTGTAGAATCAGCTCCATATGTAGTTTTATGCAAATTTGGAGACCATCGTATCTGTGTCATGTGACGTGGACATGTGACGTGGACATGGAAGGTACTTCCATGCCGCCCATCAATCTGTCCAAAGTCCATGGGAATTTATGGAAAGGAAATGAAAGTGTGACACCAACGTGTCCTAGGCTTCAAACACCGGTGATGGTATTTTCTCACTTTCCCTTCTTACAATCTTGTGGCTATTCAATCTTTACATTTTAAATCCTCTCCTGTCAAAATTATACAACTTTTCTTGTTGCAAATGTACCAACTCTACAAAATTGCAATACTTTCTTGGTCAATGAAAAGGAAATGAGAGATGAAGGGGTAAGACATAGCTAGCAGCATAGTGTTTTCTAATTCACCCAATAATTACCTTTAACGATAATAAACTTGCATTCCTGAGTTTACCTAATTCGACACTTGCATGCTGAGATGGTTTATTCCATTGGATACAGGAAATTATGCCGCATGTTTTCCAAGCTGCTGTCATTCCGCTACATATACGTACTGTTCGGTCCCAGTAACACTGAGTACATATCACCAAAAAATCACAATTTATGTTCTTATAGAAGCTGATCAAAACTAATTAATGTGCTCATTAGATAAGTCCTTATGCCTTACAGTCAACCAGTGGAAGTGATAGAGATCTTTTTCTGCTTCTTTCTCTCCTGATTACCCCTTACAACGTAATGGTACACAGAGTTTACTAGCCGGCAGCAGTTTAAGCTGTTTATAGAAATGCTACTTTTGAATACAAATTTCACTAAGTGCACAACTCTACAATGTTAATTACGTCATTTGAGTATTACTTCGTACAGATTTGCAACAGATATTGAATAATGTTATTATAATTTTGAGTGTTAGGATTAATGAAAGACGAATTAACATAAGTGCACGTTTTGACAAGCTGTTCCTCTAAATTAGAGCATGTGCAAAGGCTACTGGTAGGGCATGATGGAGAGTGAGGGTTGACTTTGGGGGTCATTGCTATAAGTGTACGCTACATCAGCTCTCTAGAAGGAAATAATCCTACTCATGGTCAAGATGTTGCAATGCAACGTGTACCAGGGACTAGAAAGCAAAAAATCGCGTTAATCCAGTTAACCAAACGGCAAATTTCTGGAAATCAAAAATTGTAGTAGATATGACCGTCCGTATGATGAGGGGGGGGGGGGGAAGTAGAGTACATATGTCCCAAAGAACCGTGTTCAGTTACTTTGCCAAGAAAAAATTAGGGTCAAAACTGCCAATTTTAGATTTTCCTAAATATTCCAAATCTAAAATTCTCGCAAAGCAAGTTGTGCTCCCCGAATTGAAATGATCCTGTACTCATATTGATTGCCCCCCCCCCAGCAATTTAACAATATTGGGGAAAGAATCAACATAATAACTCACGCGGATACCTTAGGAAACTTTCAAAAAGTTTCTACCATGGAAGCTCCCCAAATTCTGACCCCGCCCACCATCTTCCTCCCTCTCCCTCTTACATGTTGTTATCTTTATTATAAACGTCTCCTACAATACATCAAGTATCAACTGAGCCAAGTGAAACATAGATTTAATAGAATGCACAATATTCAAGGAATAATGAGCATATGAAACTTTATTGATAAGAAAGTCTTAATATTGTTAATTGCTTACTTAGTCTTGCTAAAAAAAGAGAGATCGAAAAAATATCCAAAATATTGATGAATAGTAGTGTAATATTTTGTATATTCTTTTATTGTTTTTTATTATTCTTTTATTAGACGTAATGGTCTATACTATTTCTATTTCATAGGAATCCATTTTGGGTACAAAAAATGGTGATGTAACCATGAATATTGCGAAACTTTCAAATTCAAACCACGAGTTCTCTTTGTATGTAAACATCTCCACTCTTTTCTTTTTGTTAGCTTTCAATGCTCTTCCAGTTTCCTAAACGAACGTAGAATGAAATGATGGAAGTGACTTGTACTTAAGCTTTGTTCCTAAGCATACACAAAGTGGCCTAATGGTCGACTGCAGAGGCATTATTGTTGTCTATGGAACAAGTTTGTATCCAAGATTGCACCCAAAAATGCATTGATGCTACTTTTGTAGCAGTATGTGGGTGAGAACGCCAAAATGTTTTAATATGCAGTGTTGGATGCTTTTTTTGCCAGTTATTTACATGGAGAGAGTCATGATGAAGCACTGGTCAGCACTGTATTGTACTTTAGTGATGAATACTATCTATAGAATAGTTTAAAATTATCAGATATTCTTAAAAATAGTCTTGTATTCATCCACTTGATGTAAACATCTACAAGTACGGAAAGAAGAATTGTAAATCCTTAGTAACAACTTGTTGATTAGCAAAGTTTGATTTTGATGAAATTATCACCTGTTTTGCAAAACATTTAGCAACTGCTGCTTATTTATTGTACAAAATAAGTTTCAAGATACCAAGTACAGCCTAAATAAAATAATTAGTTGCAGCCTCAGAAAAGCCGCTCACTATTTGGTATGACTTAAAGAAGGGGTATTTGCGATGTGTTTGTGACGTGAATCGATTGAAATATGTACCGTCAAACGAGCACTTGTCTCCTTCCCTTTGATTTATCATGATTGATCATTTTGATAAACTGAGCCAGAATTGAAGTATAATGATTCTTGTTAGGAATTCTTTCAATGTACATTCCACCGAAAAGATCATGCGAATCAATCTGTAAAGGGAGCCAACACGAACTGGCGCGCACGTCAATTGCATCTCAAATCAAAAAACCTATTCAAGAATATTGTTATCAAGTTTGACCATTCAATAAAAAATGCTATCTTTCCTTAATTAACTTGCAGATGCTCTGATAGAAATTCTACCGTTTTGCTGCTGGCGGACGATCGATGGCTTTATTTACTATCACATAAATGACTATCATTAGATGGGTGTCTGCAAAGCCGCCGGGTGTAGCTGGAATGTGTGTTCCAGTACTGGCTTCTGTCGTAACATGAGAAAGTAACTGACGTGAACCGTGATATTGATAGTTAACGCAAAACAGGAGTTGATATATTCATCAAAATATTAGCAATTGTGGCCAGGAGAGGGAAACAAGCGAGAAAATGTGTAAGAAAAATAGAAAAAACCGCAAGAGATATATGAATCAAAATAGTCTTCCTTTAAACCAGCCTTTTTCACCTTCATTTGTCAGTGAGAGGTCTGGACTCCATACACAAAGATTTTAGATGACAAGTCATATTGACAGTTGTCGCCAAACAGGAGAACAGTTGTAATTTCATATATTTACCAAAGAATTTATCATTAGAGGAGGTCGACAAGTGTACAATTTTGTGCGAAAAACAGAAAATAATATAACGGACTTTTTAATTCAATCGTCCTTTATCAGCCACGCTTATTGGCTTTTCAGTCTTTTAACTTGTTTAGACTATAACGGAAGCTTCTAGAATCAAAAAGGAACACAGATTCGACTCAACATCAAATTCTTGTTTAGTTGATGTTTTAAAAATGTCAAAATCTTTCATTGTACATTATTAATCATTCATTTTCATCTCCTTAAGTTTATTTAGCCCACTGAGAGTTATAAATCCTTCATCTTGGCTTGACTGATTTTAACAGAGCATTTCTTTGTTGGAAAGCTAATGAGAAAATACGAATCTAACATTACTGTAATTCAGTACCCAAATTATTGTTTGGTACGTGAATAATTCATTGGTGAACACCAAATATACTGTTTTAGTTTTTCGTTCGATTTACGTCAATTTTGACTTGTTGAATCTAAATAAATCATTGACGTTGGTCCATCAGCTCAGATTTTGGAAGTACGGTAAGTGTTTTCTCATTACGTCCTTGTTTACATGCACGGGTATTATATTTTGAAAGATATACTAGAGAAAAGTGAAAATGTCACCACCAGGATTCAAAGACTTTTTTTCAGTATCTCTTCAAACTTGATACTTCATATTCTGTCTTCTATATTTGATGCAAGTTAATAGTAGGGTAGGCCTATATTGTTATTAAAATTGCTCCTATTAGAAATTTGGTACCAATTTTCAGTAAAATTGTGCTTACTTGCCATACCTCGGTGTGAAAAGTCGCGACTAGGATAAAGCTCAAGCTTCACACCTGATATGCAAAACTTTCCACAGAGTATCTGCGTTTGTGTACCCAGGGTAAAAAACACTGTTTAAAGTTTGGAATTCCCATGGGTTAGAAAGTCGACATACATTGACACTGACTGCTACTTCTGCACTATTGATTGGACTGGGACCAACACTAGGAACTGGAACAGCCTCAATTATCATAATATTGAACCTGCACGTTGTTAAGTAGCTCACTAAGGTGCAAGTCAAGTACAAAAATATTAGATCTGATATTAGAGTCCTCCAGCGTTGAAGAAGACACGGAGCATAAAGGGGTTTCAGACAACGACGCTCCACATCACTTCTGCCAAAGAAGGATATATGATATAGGTGGCAATCTAAGCTTGTCAAGGACCTCTTTACCAAACTATTGGCATCCGAATTGAAGGGGGAAACTCCTCCTAATAGACTCCAATCATCCTCCACGGCAAAAGCCATTGATAACACAGGCCTACAAAAAAAATTTTTTGTCATGAGGATTTGACTATTTCAGGTGAAACATATCAATTTCACTATGCTG
>JAAAKL020010903.1:0-14021 GCA_010016065.2 Carybdea cf. marsupialis auct. non (Linnaeus, 1758) | reverse complement strand
GGCCACACACCCCATGATGCAGACCACCTGGTCCTTTATTGCCCCTACACTGCTATAGAGGGAGGATATGCAGCAGTGCTGGAGTGTGGAGTTGCCTATAAGAGATGGCTGAAGGAGTCGCGGATTGAGGTGTGATAACCATACGAAACTAATATTGCATATGCTATTATTAGGGGACTCTTTGTTTATGCCCAGTGAATGACATCCAAGCTCGTTCATTAACACCTTGAAACTATGCATGGAATTTGTAGTAACCTTATCATTAATGTTATTTCCACCTAATATTTGGAGTTAATTCTTCTAAATAAATAATATAGTAGCTGTAGGTGTACTCCACTACTTCTCCTATCAATGTCCCTGTGACCTAGAGCGTTTAATGTAAAGTTACTCGGGCGACAATATTTGATTTAACAGGATATACTCCCAATGACTTGCAGACGTACAAGTCCATGACGAAACGATCCCTCCATTTTTCCAGATAAGTGCAAGATTACAGAATGACCCAAAGATAATTCAAATTTTGAAAGGATCGACCGCTAGTGCAACAAAAGGCAGCAAATCATTTTGGATAAGTGATACAACTACTACAAATGCTGTCAAAACAGCAACCCTTTGACACTAGCTGAGTATTTAGGAGTCACATGACGGCTTAAGCGATAGACATTCTTTTTATTTGCGGGAGAAAATTGCGTTTGTACTGTTGCAGTAGTTTATTGCTTGTGATAGATTTAGTGTTTTGAGCATGAGAGAGGTTTCTTACCCCAAATTGATGTTTCCGATTGCTAGCCAGGAGACGCCAAATGCCTTCCTCCACATCCCTCGCATATACAAGAGTCCTGTTATAGTTCTCTTTTTAAGCTCGTGCACTAGCATTCCACCAACCGTCAGTTTGGGTTGTACTTTGATACCATCAACAATAACTTCTCCGAAGACAGGGAATGTAATCTCCACTTTAAATCCAACGATTAACAGTTGTGTTTCCTCTGTCATATTTGCCTAGCAAGTAATTATAGTAATTATCTTTATCATTATTATCATTATCATTCTTTGTTATGCCCAACATATATTTTTACCAGCAATCATTGAGTAAATACAGCCAAAGAGTGCGAATCATTAGGGGCATTCAATTAAAATTTAAAATAAAAATAAAAATAATAATACCACAACAAGAATGGTAAAAATGGCAATAATAACAATTTTGAGAAACCCAATTTCATTTATAATTTATAATAACAACAATTTTTATATATTTCACATTAAATTCTGTTTTTTGCAATCCGCAATCCACTTCTTTTTAAACTCTTCGTAATATAGGGAAACGTGGAAAATATAATTAAAGAAAAAAAAGAACCAAAAGATTCAAATGTTATTAAAAAGCAACACAAAACTCATTTGTATTGGTAACAATCTAAGATCCATTGGTTACTTCAATCCTTGTTTCTTTTACAAAAATATATTAAATGAGAAGTGTAATGCTACCTCTGTACATTTATCAAGGATCTCATTTTGGTCTAGTTCGTATTTCTAGCACGTTTGAAGTTTTGTAAAATAGTCGGAGTAGAAACCAACTGTATAAATTTTTTGCGTTCATGCATTTTGAACTATTTTGAAGATCTCTGGGGTTTCTGACCTTATGCTCCCTTGATAACTCTTAATCAGTTTCAAAGCAGAATGTTAGACCTATAAAAACCTCAAGGCTTTGAACCAATGTCTAGGAAAAGGTAAATAAATCGGATAGTTTTCTGGAAGAAAGATTGCAAACATGCGATGAAGTTACATTCCAGACTTTCAGACTGGGATTGTGGGCCTGTACTGTCCTGTCCTGTCTAATGAAAAGAGTATATAATTTTTTACACTTATACGAAGAAATACGAAAATATCAACATTTCTATTATGACATATGAGAAAGAAGACAGCCGTTCAGAATAAAAGTAATCCAAGCTGTTAGAGGATGTCTTGATGGTGGAATAAAACAACTGCATGTAAACAAGCGAAAATAAGATGGACTTGTAAACATATCAATAGAGAGCAGACCCTTGTTCGGTCGGAAGATGGAAAAGTATGTAAATATGAGTGTTGCATGAAGCTACCATTCTCCAAAAACGGACAAGTGGATTTTATGTTGAACTAATGCAGCAATAATGATAAAAGAAACAATCATTGTTAAATTTCACTGCAATTTTCTCCTGCTTTTTAAGACGATCCACCTATGTTCAATTTGAAGTTGTAACAGACTTGAATAAATTGTTGCAATAAACAATGACAACATCTACATTGGCAATCTGAAGTAGTTTGCAAAAGCATTTGTTAATACATGCCTTTAAAATTTTGAAGACAGACATCAATATACTATTTGGGATCGAAAACCATAATGGCAAGCTTCTTTAAAATTTGATAATAGAGTCTAAAATAATAAAAGTAGGTGGAATTTCGAACTTTTAGCCGAAAAAAACTGAAAAGAGCTGAGAAGAGGAGATGAGGGGATGATCTGAAAGCAGATTAATAGTTTCACAATTTTTATTCAATCCAAGTATGACCTTAAAGAACAAATCCAACGATAAGTGTGGTACACTATAGCAAAAAAAATATCTGTCTCTTTATATTTATTTTAATATTGCGTGATGAATTTTCAGCCTCCAACTTTCGTTCAGTGATTATGCGATACAACGTAAGGAGAGAAATTGATCAAGCCAAAATTACTTGACGTAAAACGATTCGCTTTAGGGCAAAGTAACATTTAATAAATAATTCTATATCTATTATAGAAAAACGCCGTACAGAAGTGTTTTGATGCTGTTACCCCACGCTTAGTTTATGCCAGAAAGAAATTGTTCTCAACTAACCCCAAAGACCATGTACCTTCCACAAATATCAACATGGTTGTCTATTCATTTTCTTGCCAGTGTGAGGATGGCTATTTAGAACGTACGACTTTGAGGTTAGTTGATAGGATCAAGCATCATATTCCATCCAATATTCGCCAATCGCCAGGTCCTTAAGGAAACAACCACTTTGGGGTTCTAAAACCAAAAGAACTGCTAAGCAATGTGATTCTGCCATCAGGTAGCATTTACTTGAAAACCAAGACTGTTCAAAATTGCATATGGATGACCGGTTCCACATAATAGTTAATGCTAGGTCTGCTTTTCACTTAGCCGTTCTCGAATCCATCCACATCAAAGCAAGAAAACCGTTGCTTTGCAGACAAAAAGAATTTGTCCTTTCATTGGACCTTTTCGGTTAATCTGGCTGTCAGATTTCTGACCAGCTACTCTCAAATAATAGTTGGGTTAAGTTTCGTTGGTTTCTTCTCAGTTTCAATTCTGACCATTTTGTACTCAAACTTTGGCCTAATTTTAGTACGAAGTTTTAACGTTAAAATAGCCAAAATGATTTCATATTTCTGTAATTCATGAGATTTGTGCTTTGCTGTCTATCAAGGACATTGATCAGCATTGGTAAATACGCAATGTTATGTCAAAACTTTGTGTCATTTTTAAGTTTGTCTTCAGACTTACCACTTTTGTTTTAGAAAACCCTTGAAATTATTTTATTGAAGGTAGTATTTAAGAGATGTTATGACAATTGCTCTTTAAGAAGTGTTTTTAAATGGAAGGAACATTCATTTCACTTACGTTTAGTTAAGGGAGTATTAATCTGGGAGACTATCAAAATGACGGTAATTGATAACTAAAGGATGATATGCAATTTAACGTTGTTTGTGCAACTTACTTCCACCCACAGTTGAGCTTTCGAAAGATAAATATCTCCAGAAATATGAATGTTGGTGAATCCACATGTGATCTTGTATGACTTTGATTTTATCAAAGCTGTAAGTGTAAACTTGGCACTACTTCCAAGGATCTTTTTACAAATCTGACAGAAACTGCTTGCTTTGCAATCTTTCGGCAGACTGATCTATGATAAAGAGAGTTGATTTAAAAGATGTTTTATTTACATCTCAAAAGATATGATAGAGTGCTAAATCGTGTACTGTTATTATACAAGGCACTATTCCCAATGATTTATTTTACCAGATACTATGAAAAGGCATCATACATAAAAGAGAAAAATCATTGTAAAGTAATCAATCCTCAGTAAGGTGGTTCAAAAATCACCTTGACCGAAAAGTGCATGAAAAAAATTTTAATGAAGAGCAGTTGAATTGCCGATTTTTATTTGTTTAACTTTCTTTAACTAGAGCGGACACAGTTTTGATAATTGGTATTTTTCTAACATTCTAAGCTTTCATGCAATCTGGAAAGTTCAAATCTTCAGCGTTGGCGGGCACGGAGCCAGACTAACCTTCCTGGCTCTCGGGGAGGGGAGAGACAATGTACTTAGGTTGGGCTTAAAGTAGAAAATGCTGCTATTTAGCACCTTCTCTGTTTGCTAATGAGGCCCTCTCTGGCTACATCTACGTGAAAACCAACAATAAGCTATTGGAACAGGCCTACAATACAGCGAAAACTGAAGGAGAATGTGATTTTGGCCATTTACTAGACGAATTGGGGGTGGTGGGTCGTGGGATACTATTTGGTGCTTTCTTCATATGCATAGTTTACTTGTTTGTCTTGGTGTTGTTTTCCATCTAATGATTCATGATATTTGAAATCTATTGGTTTTTTTAACAAGCCAGTTGGCCACTACATCATCAGTTAGAGGTATTGGTCTCCTCGTATCAGTTCTTTGATGATCAAAAGAAAATAAACATAAACAACGTAATAGCAGAGCCTTGGGCACAATGATGACGGGGTCAAAAAGCAAGCTGTTGCCACACGTAAGACATAAAGCCATGCCAAACGGAGTTTGTTATGTAACAAGCAAGATTGCATTGATTGCATCTCTTCCTATAAACGTTTCCCTTTTAGATATTGAAAACTGGAAGACCTTAAACAATAACAATAAATATGATGCATTTTGTAGGTACTGTAGATGGTAGAAGTGAGGATTCTGTATCTCTAAGCATGTACATTTATTGACATAGCATACATATACACTTTCAAACGGTTGTCATGTCTCACCGCAATAATCCTCTAGCATGCTTATAACGAAAAGGATTACAAATAAAGGTGGAAACTTAGGATTAGTTACGTTGCCAACTTTTGATACCTGATTCCATTTGATTGACAGTGTCTGAAACTGCCAGGCACACATTTGGTACATACCCTAACACTCGACAAGATAAACTTAAACAAAGCACAGTATTATTTCAGTAAATTATCAGTTTTAAATATTCGAAGGCATACTATGTTCTAGACTTATTCTATATTTGAGAAATCGTGTGAAAAGAGAGTCAAATAAACATTATCGAGAACATAAAATCCTAAAATGTATGTAGTCTCGTGGGTTTACATTAGAGAAACAAAGTCAAAAACTAATGGAAAATTTTATACGGGATTATAGTGGTAAAATGTTCGAGAAATCGTCTGTAGAGAACATTTGGTAGTTGGTAGGGGGAAGGAGGTGATTTCAATATGTAAATACGTCAGCAGCTCATTCCAGAAGTATAGTGTACATAACATATTTGACCGACTAAACGTTCTGGGGGTTATTAAAAAATCATGAATTTACCCTGGCCGTTTCAAATCTTTATAATACACAAAATAATAAACTGCAATCACTGGTGCAAAAGTCCAAACAATCCAGAACCTTCTGCATGACAGAGCATGCGAGATTGTAAGAAAATGCCTATTTGGAGAGACGATACAGGAACTAAACTAAATTTAATCTCCAATCCCACAACCATGGAACCCGTAACAAGAATATTATCTTAACTATTCCGAAGGCAAAACCTGAGTTTTTTAAAAAAATCATTCACCTTTGAAGGTGCGAAAATTTTCAATGGCCTTCCAGTTAAGATTCGAAGAAAATATTATTCCACATCTTTCCTCAACGACGTAAAGCATCACTTTCCTTGATTCCACCAAGTAATTCCTTTTTTTGAATACAAAATTCCCCCATTTTAAATTTAAATTTTTCTTATTTTTTTTTCTTTTCTTACCTTTAGATTATTATTTCGTGCTACAGGACTCACAAGGAAAACAGACGTGTTCATATATTTTATTAGGTAAACACTATTTATATATTTGATGTGACTATCGTGTCAAAAGATTGGTAAATAATAATAATAATTATTATTATTATTGTTATTATTATTATTATTTCGGAATAGGCGTTTATTTGGAGGGGGCGTGTATTCATAACGTCGCATTTTCTATAAATAAGAGGACTTTTTCAACATAACACACTTTCTACAACAAGCTGCACAACGCCAAAATTTTCGTCGTCAGGAATATTTTCCTTAAGAAGAAAAAAAGGTTCCGCCCTTTTTGAATGTTTTCGTCAGTAACATTAAATGGGTTAACAGTGTCATCAGCCTCTCCCGTTTCAATTATTTCAATCTTACCAGATCTTAATTGATGAGCTTTTTAAGATGAAAAACATTTAGAAGCATTTTGCTATCGATATTTTATCTGATAAAGTTAGTAAATATCCATTCATTAAGTGGGCATTGACTATTTCCGGTTACCCTTCTCGAATAAACGCCCGTGGGCGTTCATTTAATTTGGATATGCTACCTGGGCATTCAGTTGATTAACTATAGTATGAGGAATAAGCTGGGAAAATTATACTTGAATAGAATCAAAAGATATTTTTAGAAAAAGCAGACTATTTATCATGTGAATTTACCTCTCCCACAAGCGATAATCCATCTGGAATTCCACCTCCTGTGTATTCTTTTAATGGAGACTTAGAAAACCCAGTAGCCTCTGAAGTGCTGATGTCTCCTCTTGATTCCGGACAGTAGACAACACCAACCTTGACATTTTAACATGAAATAGATATCAGAGTGTTCATACTCACCACTTCTTAAAAAGTTTCTATTTAATTTGATTTAGTCAAAGTTACGCTCCAATGCTTCCTACCTGACGTCACAAATGACTTGACAAAACATTTCAAAACTCTTTGACTCAATCTTGCTAATGACAACCTCATAAGTAGCACATAAGGGTAAGTCTACAACTTGCATCCTAGATTGTTATTGTGCGCTCAGTTCTATTTATTACTATTCCAAACTAAAAAATATGCTTATTCTCACTTACGATAGTGAAGGTGCCTGATAAGGGTTTCTAGAACAGTGTTCAGAAATTATCACCCTTCGGCTTAGCTGCGGTACACTACCACTACTAAATGTATGTTTACTCACAAGTGGATAACTTCATGGCTTCTCCAAACTCTCCATTCATTCATCAAACTGAGCAGCTCTGTAATTGTACATGTTCTTTCTTCTCTCTGTATCATCTCAATGAAGTTTTCTTTGAGCCTATCTGTTTTTGGGCCGGTCCATGCAACAATAAGCACTGGGTACTTATTTCAGAATGTCTATAGCTATGGACTGCTACTTGTAATCTTCTAGAAAGAGATCTGTATGCTTACATATGATAATGCCATTTTTAACATGTAAGTCTATTTACTACCTAGCAAACCTTCTTTATCATATTCTTCTTATTGTTAATATACAGCAAACCTTCTTTATCTTATTCTTCTTATTGTTAATATACAGCAAACCTTCTTTATCTTATTCTTCTTATTGTTAATATCCAACTCCAACAATTACATGATAGGATAGATTCAGTGGTAGCTATAAAAAAGAAAACCTTGAAAGTTCTTGAAATGCCATTAAGGCCTTTCTAGTCTTTGAGAACTTTGATTATTTTCCCAATTACATTAACCCACGATGGATCACAATTTTCTCTATTATCAATGCTGTATACACGTTATTTGGTCTTTTGAGTTCAGTCTCAGTCTTGCTTCCATGAATGATTTTTCATTTCTGGTTTCTTGAGTTTCGTGAATGCCATTAGAGAATGAAATGCTAGATGCTTTTAGATGCTTTTGTTCCATGGACTAGTACTACTGCTAGTTTTCCAAAGAGAACACTCTCACCGTCAGGATCTGTATTTGCTCAATACTTATTTTAATCTCTGTCAAAGATTCACTATTTTGATATTTAATTCAAATTTTATGACATAGTCTAAATTAGTCTAAGTTGATAGTTTTTGCAGCATGTGAGTCTGTCAGTCCAGGTGCCTTATGCAAAGCAGACGTGGGTAATTATGGTAGTCTATTGTTGACGGTCCATTGTCGTACATCTTGGTCTCGGTGATGTCCAGCTATTTAGAAATGCCTCTTGTAAGTGTAAGTCTCGGTCTTGCTTTCGAACTTTACCATCTAATTTTACGGTTATGACGATGTTCTCCATTTGTCATTTCCTCATTATGTAACCGAAGAATCTGGCCTGTCTGTCTCTAATGGTATGCAGCATTCTTCTTTCTGTTCCTGCTATGCTCAAGACGTCATTGCTTGAGCTGTGCTGGGTCCTTGATATTGTCAACATTCTTCTATAATACCATAGTTCAGTTGCTTCAATCTTCTTTTCCATCGCATCATTCGCCTCCGTATGCCAAAATGGGAAACACATGGCAGTTAAGAACCTTAACCTTTAGACTCATACTCATTTTCCTATTTATAAGTGTTGTTCTCAGCTTTTGGAATGCATTCTTAGATATCGCAATTCTTCTATTTATTTTTCCGTCACATTTCCAACATTTATCATTAAATATTTGAATTCTTCCAAATTAAAGCAAAAACAACCAAAGAACAGCCTTTTGAAAATAAAAACATGCTGTCATTAGAAAAATGTTGATGTTAGCATTATTTTAATCACTTCAGAACTTTGATCTGTTGCCATATCGTTAGGAGATCAGTAATAATGTAGGGAATTCTCAAAACAATTTCGGGTTTTCCTGATTTAAAGTAGCAAGGACAATGTTCAAAAAGATAAACTTGATAATTACGAATGTTAAGTGGATTGGTTAAATGTACGTTTATTAAATTGAAAATGATGAGAGAACCCTATTGCTTAATGTCTCGTGACCATTGCAACGTAACCCGACGAAAAAATATAGCAATTGTCATACCACTTTCAAATTCATATGATTACAAAGTAATCGTAGCAATTTTACCTTAATTTGAAGGCCAATTGTGTCCAAAAATCCACCAATATCTGAAGATACTCCGGACAGTTTTTTTAAGACAGCGCCAAATGATTCTTCGTCAAATGAGATCCCGAAAGCAATCTTTGACTTCACTAAACTAATTACGTATACGATTTCTAAGTGTAACGGCACGTTGTCGATGTCAATTCTGGTAGTAAACCGAAAAGGGGCCTTACTGTACATAACAAAATCATAAGCCAACTCGACAGGACCAAATTCCGCGTCCCATAACTTGATGGCCCTGTAAGAAAATGAAATTGTTGAAAATAGGTTTTTCAACGCAATGAGATATATGGTAAAAACTTTAGAATTTGAAGCTTTCAGCTAAGGAGCTTGAAGCTGCCTACAAAAAATGGGATTAAGGGTTAACTATGCAAAGTGCCCAGTTCCAACTGAAGCATCATTATTGAAGAATATCCAGCTGAGGATGTTTGGAATTTATATTCTTAGGTTTACTTGTGCTGCAGATTTCAGACGATCTTTAAAGGCGCATAGCCTAATCTTACAAGAACAAAGAAAATCTCAAAACGTCCTATCAAGACGAGGCTAGACTATGATAAGATAGTTACGATTTGTATTTATGGATGTAAAAATTGGCCATGAGAAAGAGGAACACATAACGGATTGCTGTGTTTGAATCGGCTGCCTGCTTTAAATAGTATATAGAGCGCTAAAAGATGAATTGATCACGTGATAAATGCCCTAGGATTAAAAAACGGACATTTATAGCACGTGACATAAAACTCATACGGCTTGTAGAGGAGGGAAAAGCCACGTCTATAGATGAATTTCTCGGAAAGTTGCTACGCGGACGACCACCAAAACGATTAACTAACCTGTTACCAACTTTCCTGTGGAGAGGAAAAGAGGTCAGTGAAAAAGAGTATCCTTACATTTCATTTTTGCAAAAATTACACAGGCACACTTATAAATCTATAATCATCACAAGTGTCATGTTGAGGGAGACAAGAGGCAGCTATATGGACTTGAGCTCCATAAAAGCCAGTAATAATGAAGACCTTTCATAATTTTTTTCGCATCCCCAATAATTGTTTAATAAGTAAATGTTTACAGAGAAAAATGTAATCTGGCTATTTTTGGATTCAATACAAGGCACTAGTTTGTTGCTTAACATACCCTTATCTCTTACAGACGACGTAATAGGGATAAATGTACAATTCTGCATGGCAAGAAGAATTTAATGCATATTATAGTATCACTATAAAGATGAAATTAGGGTAAAATGGAGAGCTATTTCTATGACACGATTTCTATTATAGATAACTAGAGATACAAGTACAATTATTGTAAGTAGAAATGCATAGGACATGACTGTGATAATATGTCAAGTGACTGACTCAAATAGGTATTTACAACTTATTTGATGTATGCATTCTGCCTACATTTCCATATCATCATAGCAGCATTCGATGATATATCTGACGATTGACTATACTCCAAACTCTTGAAAAACCACTAATTATTCCTAATGGTATTAGAAATATGAAATAAAACAAAAAAAATGTCAACATGAAGCTGTGAATGGTCTCATTTTTAAGGTAAACATTTACTTGCTGGGGCGATTTTCTTGTCCCGTTGAAATGTACATCAACTCTTGAGCAAAAGTCTGATGTAAAATGACCACAGAATTGATAAGGCTCTTAAAGATTACTTGCCAAACTGTGCACTGTATTAGTCGCCATTTTACATGTAGGAAATATGAAAGCAAGTTATAAATGCTACCTCATAGATTAGTTGTCTCCTGATGAACAGGTTTTGGAGAATTTATAACTTTATGATATCAATAATAAACTCCTTTGACACAAATCACATTTTATGAGCAATGTCATGGTTACTACAAAGAAGAAGATGTATAGGCTATTGATTTTCTTTGCTAGACATGTTTTAATCGTCTTTGACATCATAGACACATTTTAGCGCTCTGCCATATATTGCATCAATGTTGAGCGGGAAGAAACTTCTCGAATCAAATCTATCAATTGTCACCCTTTTGCAAACCGGATTAACAATGAAATGACAAGAATTAAAGACCTGATGTAGGGAATAAAGACAATATTTGACATATCTTGCAGATATTATATGCACCCGTCCCCCTCGCCTCTGCAGAAGGACAGTGAACCCAATGGAGACCTATTCTGCTACTTGGTAAGACCTAGACCTAGAGTTAGAGCGAAAGGATGGAAAGTGTGAAAAATGCAAGCAGTTTTAGAAAACCCGAGCTATACAATACTCTAAATGCTAGGAGTGTCTTTAGTATACACGGTAAACGTTTTGCTAATAAGTAGTTTACACAACGATGTTATAGCTTACCCTAATGGAATATTTCAATGATTACGGCATTTGATATTGAAGTCGTGCAGGTATTGATGTAAAAGATAAAAATGTGACTTACTTCAGTCCATCTTTAATAAATGAAGGAGTGTTTCCATCTCCCAGTCCAACAACATTTAAAAAGGTTCGAAATAACATCTTCTTCGCTTGTGCTTTAAACATTGCATTCCCACTTTTGTCAGTAGTAACCGTGGCCTTAAAAATAGAAGGGCTAAATTTCCGGTATTCTCCGTCCGCTCGGAATCCCCAACTTTCACCATCAAAATAATAAGTAAATCTAAAATAAAATAGAAATGGAATATCAAATATACTAAGTGTGCTGGTATAAATTAAAAGAATAAAATTTAAAATTGTGTAAATAATGAAGTAACTTAGAGTAAAGGCAACAGTTTTCATTGAGAGAAAAGAAATACGGTTCATAGCACACGAAGTAGTATTTTACGATATCAAGGTGATGTGATCTGATCTGAAGGGCTGGCAAAACTAATCCTGCAAGGAACTGTCCCAGGCAGAAGAAAAAGAGGCAGGCAGAGAAAGCGGTGGGAGGACAACATCCCAGAGTGGACAGGCCTGACCCTGCCTAATGCAATGAGGAAAGCAGGAAACCGTGCCGAATGGAGAGAAGTGGTTGACAAGTCATCAATGGTTCCCCTACGGTCGACCAGACTAAGGGATGAGTAAGCAAGTATAAAAGTAAAAATATGCCACCGGGGAAACTAAAACGCCATGAGCCATGCATTCGCGGTGTGTGCTACACCAATTCGTGCAGGTGACGCTTGATGATAACATAATTTACTTTAACATAACATTCGAAGGCTTGTCAACAAACGTTGGAAATTACTTAATTTCTATTTTTATATTATTGCTCAAAGTGAGCTGGATTTGTATTGTTAGCCTATTGCAATTTCCTTGAAATCTTTATCACATATGCTTAAAGTCAGACGAAATCCAAACAATTAGTTTTAAAGTTTATATTCCGTTTGAAATTGACCGGGTTCGGCTTGGAGTCTATTAATAATTAGTATATAAGCACCCCTCACCCCCTGCCCGACACCGAAGAACTATCTCTCTAATCAAACAAGTCTACTTTACCACGGTATGCTTTTAAGAGTTCATTTTGTTCATTTGATCGTCCATGTCTTAGCTAACTCTCTAACTAAGAGTGATACACTTTGCCACTAGTTTTCAAGATGTGCAGGCCATGATCCACTGTGTTTCAGCATCACAAAACCATTCAGCATTCTGATTAGGCAATTGCAACAGTGGCAGGCAAAAAGATAGCTTAATTATTGAACTCTTTATCAGTCTTTATCACTACAAATATTCAATGTTTGATTCTTAGTAAAAAATGTTGCAGCAGGTACGTTATCATATGTCCAAAGCCCAGCAACCTTATCAGCCGTTTTATTTGAAACAGGGTGCCTTTCATTCTTTGCAGTTTATCAAAATCTATTGCAGAAAGCTGTTCCGTAAGCCAGAAGAATGATATCAGAAAAAAGGCAATTAAAAAATGTGATATTTCAACGAAAGTTCGAGTAGCTGCGCAGATGAGATATTATTTACTGGAATTACTTGAGAGTAGCCCACTTTATCATGTTACATGTGCATCGAAAGAATAGTTCCAGTAACGCTGATGACGTACGCCCTTTCCGCTCTGTGGAGTCTTACATTTCACATGGTCCAGTACAGACTGCCAACCAGACAGAAAACAATTATTTTAATGTAGGTATAAAGATGACGAGGTATAGATAGAGACGTTTAGGTCAGAAAAATTGACACAACTGCGACAAAGACAGAATGCTCCTTAACACATTTGGACTGGTGGCAAGATGAAGAAATGATACCATTTTAACTTTGGTAGAGTTACGAAATTTATTACTGAGAAAGGTGGCAGTTTCTGAAAGGCCTTTTCTTCTTTAAAGAGCTTACTACAATTATTTTACTAATAAAGTACTACACGAGGATCATTCAATATATTATGTTCATTGGAGACAGACTAAACAAACAGATCAATAAGCAGTTCCTTAGCTGAGGAAGCTAAGCATTCTCACTCAGAAAGCCACGCGACTCGCGTTTACAAACGCATAGCGTGTATTACAACCCCCTACATTAATCGATAGGCACCAGTTTGCCATCCACCGTCCCCCGTATGCTCTGATTCATTAATGAACTCTGGTCATTAATCTAAGCCAATCAGCAGGCACGTCGCCTTGTGCTTTTGATGCTAATTGAATTTTGATATTTGTAGAAAGAAAGTGTTGCAAAGTGAGGTTCAATGTTACTATCAAATATCATGAGTTGTTGAAGTTAAACTTTAAATTAAATGAAACCTAACTTTAAATTAAATCTATCTAAATATCAATCTAATAATCTAAAAGTAAACGGTGAAAATTTCGTTTCTTATTTGTCTTCGATTACAATATGATATGATGCACGAATACATATTTCAGTTGAAAGATAAAAATCATTTTAATAAGATAAAAATCATTTTAATAAGATAAAAATCATTTTAATAAGATAAAAATCATTCTATAATAAGGACCATACCAAAATCCATCCGGAAAAACTTTAAGGTTAATATACCTAACTATTACGACATGCTCTCAA
>JAAAKL020010902.1:0-14021 GCA_010016065.2 Carybdea cf. marsupialis auct. non (Linnaeus, 1758) | reverse complement strand
ACTTAAATATGTGTGGTGCAAAGTGACTTGTAAATTTGCCTGATGATCGGGAATACGTGAAACTCGGAGTAGCGAATTCCCAAATCTCATCCTTTAGTGTCTCTTTCTATATACATACATACATAAATGTATACATACATACATACGTACATATCATCAGGCTTCCTAAGTATCATATAACATATAGTCTATCGCTTTTTGTGAAAGCCTAGGTTGCATATTTTTGTTGCAATAGTAAGCTAAGCTCTTTATTGCTGTGGGTATTCCTACATAATGTGTTCGTATCAAAAAGTAAATTAAAATATGAGGAAGGAACCAGCTGTAGAAACTTTCTCGAGTAAGCATTCTTTACTTTTGTTTAGTTATTGATAGACTATTTTTGTCACATAAAGTGGAAATGTGACAGTTGCCTTCGTCTATCTTCAGTGGTTATTCTTCCACTGGGTGAAGTTTGTTGTTTTTTATTATCCTTGTTGTAAAATCGATAAAATGGGCTCATTTTCATATAATAGAGATAGTACAGGGAGCAAATTTCAAATTTCTATTTATCCCCGATGGTAAATGAAATTTAAATTTTTCTTTCAATTTGGTTTTATTTAGGTCATGCTGAGACCTTTCTTGCGATAACATGATAAGATATGCATAAGTGGCTGCCTGCTAAAGGCGGTTTTCCCATCCAACGAAGAAAACAGGTCCTCTCCAGATCTGCCTATCAATCATTGCTAATTTCTAACACTATTCTAAGCTAGCGTCCTTTACGAGAACGTGTGCAAGGTTCACAGTACGCCTTCCAACATCTCTCCTTACACAGGGTGGCAACTGCAGTGCTAAATTAGGCAAAAATGTCTCTGGGTAATCTACATGATACACTGCTAAACATCATCTACCCTGTGTCACCTTCTGCGCTAGTTGAGGAAAATCCTTGTATAGTTCACTCCAGGTGGTTTGATTCTGCTAGGGCACACCCATGACCATTTTAAGCAAGCATTTATATAAGCCATTTAGTTACTTTTCCCCCCATTTAGAGGGTCAACGTTTTACAGCCATAGAGCTATAAGAATTCATGTTTGAAAAGAACAACTTAATCTTGATGATCTTTCCCGCGGGGATCACTTTGACATTTTCATCAAGTCAACTTGTACTGGACTTAGCAAAGATAACGGTGATATCTTATCATATTGACTCCACGTTTCGTTTGTAATCAAATTAAGAAACATCAAATGTATCTAAACGAAAATTAAAGAGTGCAAAAATATCAATTGTATGCTGGAGCGAAAATATGAGGCTCAAGAATAAAAGGAGCGTGGTAATTAAGTAAATTAGGGTACAGTCTCGAAGTGACGATGTGCTCGAAATGTCAGAGATGGACACCAACGACTTACCTGCTCTCTTTTGAATTTTTTTGTTAATCTTAGGTGCATAGTCTCCAAAGATCAGTAGTAGGTTGTGTCTTGCTGCTTAGCAAATCATGGTGGAGACATAGTTGTAGTGCTCTTCGGCTTTGTTGCTACTTTCTATTGTGCAAATAAGAATTCTTTAAATATGAGATCTAATGTTCTGTACTATTCCTTCTGTTTGATGACTAATAATAACACCAACCCTGCCACATGTTGGCTGGATGTTAATCATCCAAGGCGTTCATTTAACAAGTGTACAATGAAGTAGCACTTGCGTGTCTGTTTTTGATCTTCCACTATCCTGATCCACAGTAACAAGGAACTAGTTAGCATTTGTTGCAAACATTTTAGGTCATCGAAGGAATTTGCTTTGTCAAAGGATAGTCCAAGTGTTATCAGCAGGAATCACGATTATTTTTTTCAAGTTTACAAACTCATGAGAACTTCTTCCGTGGTTCGTTTCTGTTATCAAACTTACTCCTCTCAGGAATGTTTACGAGCAAGCGGTTATCGTTCAGAATCTCGTCAGATGCATCAAAATAGGGAAATCTTTCAGAAGGAGCAAAGCGAAAAGTTAAAACTAAGGGAAGAAAATTAACACGATCGGAGTCCCAGCGATTCCTTCGTCCGTGACCCTAGGGCTTCTCTCTCTTCCTGTGGCAGCTCTGGGGGAACTCTCTGGCAGCGATTGCAAATCAACCACAAGAATAAATTGCATATTAATTTTTCCCACGGTATATTCATCTGAGATCTATGACAGCTCTCATAGAACTGTTACACATGTACTAGTTACGATGCATTTATATTTAGCTCTTACAACCAATCAAATTCCAGATGTGACAGGACGTGGAGAGTGATTGGTTAGTAAAGACTCTGGGTGGTGTTAGTAGATTCGTGCTAGTTTACGATTGGTTAATTGTTAGTTTACATATATCTGTCATTTCCATTACCATTGAATACTGAATTAGTGGACTGCTCTCTCGGACGACAAGTGCAGATAATGTGTTTCTTTTCAATGTTGACAATTCTGTGCATGAACTGTCTGCAAAGTTTCGATTACAATTATTCTGCACTCAAATATGCTCATGACAAACTGCAACGAAAAGCATCATTTTCAAGAGGCAAGTTAATGATAACCTTTGAGAAACAGAATATGATGGGAGTAGCTGCTGGTGCTTTTATTGAAAGTGGGGAAACCATAATCACAATAGACGACACCCCAATAAATAAAATTTTGTATCTGGACAACTACCTTTCCCTGCAGGCTACTTAGTTTTTAGTATATCCTAACACTTTTAATTTTGTCTATGTTTAGCTTAGTATAAGCTTCTGTTTTGAAACAACCAAGGAATCAGGTGAACATAGTAGCCTATATCACTTGATAGACTGGTTTCACGAAAGCAGACGTTTAAACCAGGCCTTGACTGAATAGGGATCATCAGTGGCCTCACAATAATCCAAATGCACAAAACCATCTCATGGTCTAAGTGTATCCATGACCAAGTTCTATCTCCCTCGTAGACAATCTAATAATAATGATAATAAGAATCTCACTATACTGCAATAAGTTTAAGGTGAATCCTTGCGCGATGGGAATTTCAAATTTCAGCATGTCTTTCTTCTGTGTTAAAGGTCATAACGATATTTTCTGTGGGTACTGTTTGGCTTGTAATTTGAAGTTCTAGTCATTTTCATAGCATTTTGAAATTACACTTGATCATTTCATATTACCTCTTAACTGATAAGGCATGTCTATAGAAGTGATTTATTAAGAATGGAACCATGCTTAAATTGTAAAGGAATATACTTTAAATAGGGAAACAGAGCCAACAGACTCTCCCCCTTGAAAATTTTCTCCTCCCCTGCATGAAGAATCAAGACCCGTTATGTTATATAGTGGTATCCTACCACTGTACTTGGATAAACCACTTGGGTAAACGAGCCTTAAAGGCTAACAAATGCTTTTTCAAGGGCTGACAAGGAGGGCTGTTTGATAATATGTAGACAAGCAATATTTTTGTATACACAACAAAAGCCTGCAACATGAGACTTGGCATAATACTCTTCAATCTTGAATAGTCTGTCCAATCGTTAACCTGCTCAGAGAGTCTCTCGATCACCAATTTCTCTTCCACTGCCAATGAACAAAATGACGAGACGTCAGAGGTTCTGCAGTATCCCTAACGAATTCGAAGGAGAAAGGCTAATAAGACAAGCAAAAGAAAAAATGATCGGTCGAAGTCAGCTATCCTAGTCAATAACAACTGACCTTAAATGCATGCATCAACTGTGTGGTTTAGACGGTAAGATAATGTAATCTGCGATGATACCAGGAAACAGTAATTACAGTTTTGTTAAAAGAAAACGAAATAGCAGTCATTCAAAGTTGTAATTGGAGAATTAGAATTGACTCATGACTACCTATAATAGTGGACGTGCTGACATTTACCTGATGATTTCAAATCGACCTTGAACCTGTCTTCCCTAAAACTCTTGAAAACATCACAGTCAAATGCAAACAAAATCTACATTGGTTGTTGTCTTCTACTTAACGATACAATTTTGAATGTGACAACTATTAAAAGTAATCAGAACTATAGCCTCATAAGTACTGAATAATAAAATGATGCACCCGAAATTCCATGTAAATATTGTTATCTCATACAGCAGTTACATATTGTTGAGAATAAGAATATATAAATGCTAATGACTAATTCCCTTACATGTGAAGCTGACAAAAAGTGCTGTCTTACGGTATGCAAGAGCAAAAGGTTATCAATTCATACTCTGTAAGGTTGCAATCTCGTCCTGCAGTAGATAAGTTGACAATGGTCAATCTGATTTCATAGAATCTGTACACGGTAACCCACCATTTTGTCCTGTCAGAGCCAAGAGTTCCGAGTTTGATTTTGGTAGAGTAATCTTTGCTATATGACGTCACTCTCGTTATGCTCAAGAGTGCTTCTCGGTATTACCGACTTCGAACAAAAGTTTTGTCGGAGAGAGGGCACTGTCCCACAGAAATTTGTACTGTTCATGAGCCTTAAAACAGTAGCCTTGTTACGAAACCAGCAAATTTCAGTTACTAGACGTCTTAAACAATGGCTGAAGTATGCATTCAGGGAAAATAATCCAAAGGTCACCCTCCCTTGATTTTCGTTGTTCGTGTTGTTTTTCCTAGATTGTAAAACCTAGAATGCTGTACTTCGTGTAACAATCATCAATTTGGATCTCCAGCCTGTGCCTGATACATGGAGAAAAGGAGTAGTTCTTTAGTCTCTTCTTCCGCAAAGCAATTTTAGAAAATCATCTCAAGCCCGCTTTTTTCACAAAGATATTCCAGACAAGAAGGGAGATGACACTTTGATGGGCATGAATTTGTGGATACATATAATTCATTGTTAAAAGAAATCACCCATACATTGAATTTTCGGGTGGGTGGGGGAGGAGCATTACCCCTCTTGCCCATACATAGGAACCGCCACTGTATTATGGTTGAAGTGGTGGGCATCTCCGGCATTTTTTCGATCAGAGGGCAATCATAGGGATAGTGATAGTGATCTCTCTTCCGCAACATATTATATTACAGAATACAAAGCAAGCCTCACATGCTTTCGTTTCAGGCACTCACTCTTTTCTGTTGATACATCTTATTCCATTTTTTCGTTTATATAGCTTTAAAATAACTATGGATAGCTTTTTTCAGTATAAACTACTTTTCTGTAAAATGAATAGTTTTGTAAGAAATCCGCAAACACACTGTATACCTCGCTATATACTATTCAATTCTCTTTTAATAGGGTACAGATTCTGCAGAGAGATATAGGCCTTTTGAAGGGTAGTTCCAATTGATAAACATTTTCAAGCAGAGGCGGCAATGATGTTTTCGATATGACTTCTACTAGCCCCTGAAAACGGCTCGGTTCTGTGGATAAGCCTTCGCTTGGGCGAACTATGTTTAATCGAAGACTCTGGTAATGTATTGTTTTTGCGGTTACAGAAGTGATTGCAATGTTTGACACTCGTGTTTCGTGGCTAAGTGTTAAATTTTTAATCACTATCACATTTCGTCACCATTTGATGTTACAATTGTACATTAAGAAAGACCATTTTGGATTGGACGAACGAGGAACAATTGTGCTCTATATCTGGAACCCAGTCCTATTAAACCTTCAACACATCCATACAGCATTTATACATTCGTGTTGTCCTTTCGCAAGAGGAACAACTCATAGCTTGTGGTCGAGGATGGCTTTATCTCTCAATCGTAGGATCTTTTCTATTATCTTAGTATTTATTTTTGCAAATTTCATCCATTCTAATGCAGCATGGCTATTCACAAGAGGGAGTAAACTTTTGCCGATAGACGGTGGATGGTCTGGATGGACCAACTGGACTTTATGCCATCCAAATATTGAGACGAACGCCGACTTTTATCAGCCGTGGAAAGGATTTTCTATTTCTTCTAAGCGTAGGGATTGTGACTCGCCGAAAGCAGTTAATGGAGGAAAGGATTGTCCAGGAAATCAGTACAGATATAAACAATGCGGCTGTCGAAATCCTCTAGGACTTGAAAACGGACGAGTTAGAGACACACAACTTTCTGCGTCTACCGAACTTGAGAATCACCCAGCATCAAATGGACGTCTGGGAAATTCATCTGCTTGGTGTGCCAAGGGACGAATCTCTCGTTTTGCTAACACGTTCTTTCAAGTTGACTTCAAGCAGTTTGTTCTTGTGAAAGAAATAGCAACAGAAGGAGTAAATACAGGACGAATATCACGTTATAAGTTAGAATACAGTGTTGGTGGAAACGACACTTGGACTTTGTACCGAGGTTCGAGTAAGAAACCCAAGATTATTCGAGGAAATACACGTCCAAATCGTGTGAAAACTGTGGCACTGAAGGTACCTTTTATTGCCAAGTCTCTTCGATTATATCCAGTTGCCAGTTACGGACGGGTTTGCATGAAAAGTGAGATCTATGGCTGTGAATTTAGTTGCGGAGGACTGTTAACAGCACCAAGTGGAAATGTTGTAGGTCGTTCTTCATCGGACGTGGATCAAGATTGCCTCTGGCGAATTAAAGTTGCTAATACAACAGTGATAAGTTTGTTCTTTGATATATTTTATCTTCCGTGTGAAAATGGCACTCTGGAAGTCAGGGATGCGTCAGAGTTGTTTTCAGACTCGGTGGTTAATCAACGTTTTTGTGGTGAGAATGAGATCAAACCGTATAAATTTCAAGGAAATGATATGTGGATACGTTTCAGATCAAATTCGCCGATGGAAGAAGTTGGTTTCAACATGAGATACATGTCAATCTGTGAAAAAGATATACAGCTTATCCCCAATGAGCCATACGTGTTGACTTCGCCCAACTTTCCTGAGGACTACCCGCACAATACTGACTGTAAGTGGAAGATAACTACAAGAAGACGTCACATCATCCAGATCGAATTTGTGGACTTTGATATCGAAGAGAGTGATAAAGATGGAGTTGATAATTGTGGAAATGATTACCTACAAATCGAAGAATCAGGCAAGGCTCCAGAAAAGTTTTGTAATGCACGGAGACCAAAGAGAGCCCTCTTCCGAAATGCAAGCAATCTAAGCCTCAAATTCATCAGCGACCACGCAATTGCAAAGAAGGGATTTAAAATTATCCTTCTGTCTTTGGACCCGAATACAGTCCTACCGACTACATTTAAGAGCACAGTTGCTTATAGCACAAAGCCAAGCGCGTTGCCTAACAGGGAGGGAGTTAAATCTACGGTTGCAGGCAGCCCATTTAATCTACATAAAAACTCGAGGAACAATGCGGTTAGTGCTGACAATAGTCTGCAAAAGCAACAGAACAATCAGCACCACAATGCAAGTGTTTACCCGTCAAAGTCAAGTAAGACAAATGATGACGATGATGATGATACTTGGACTGTTATCATTATTGGTGCATTCTCGGGTATCGTTTTAGTGTTACTAATTATTGTAGGTGGAATAAATGTTCACAGGTGTGTTCATAACAGGAACATGTATATGCAAGCAAAGCTGGGACAAAAGGCCCATACTGATGAACTTGCTGCAAAAGACAAACAAAGGAAGCTGAAGGCAGATGTTGAGGCCAAAATGCGTCTCTTACGGTTATCTGCTGGTGGTGATGCACCAACTGTTGTTGAAGTTGATGATAATGGTGAACCAGGTCAAGAACTTTGCAGTAAGGCAGAGAGCATTGGACCAGAAGCTAATTTATGTGTTGAAAACACTGAACACAAGAGTCAAGATACAACAGATCCACCTAAAGATGAGGCAACACCTGTGGCTGAACCAAAAAGTGATGTTGCAGATCTAGTCTCTCCGGCTCATTCACAGATTTCTAGTGGGGAGAATTCTTCTGTCTATGTAGACTGCCGTGAGGATTTAGAGGAAATAGCTGAATTAGAGCAGTGTGATCCCATTGATATGGAAGAAAGTACACATGGGTTAGAAGACTGTGCAGAGACTATTGTTTGACCATGGTCTACTCTTAAATATGCGAACTATTATTTATTTTGTGACCTCCAGCTGTTTCCTTTTTTAACAGTGGAATTCATAATGGCTACATTTTGCTTAACAAAAGAGTATAAATATCAAATTAATCATATTTACTGTGTAAGTCAGTTAAATTGTTTATGCTGCAAGCTCTGAAGGTTGAGGTACATGCCTTGCAAGTGAAAGCAGTAATTCACAAAAGGCATGTTCCTGGGTGACGAACAGCAGTATTTTAGAACAATTTCACTAAGATGCAATCTTGGAGAACTTGAAGTGAATTTAAGGGACTTTCCCTCACCTGGAACAGTTTATGCTACAAATTTTCTGATCAATAACTTTTAACTAGAGATAAAAGATCTATTATAATTCAACATATACTACATGGGGTAGCATTGGAATCTTTCTTTAAATTGTTTTTTATAATGTCTAGTAATAGAAGACAACAAAAGAAGCTCCAGCTTTGAAAATGCATTTCCAAATATTTTTTAGTTGCTAAATTAAGAATTCTGTGTATTTAGAACAAAAACAATGTCCAAACTCACCCTGAATGATGTTGATATCATAATGGCAATATAAAAGGTATTATTTTGTCATTTCTATGATATTTATTATCATATATCTTGACATGAAAAAATAATATTCAGTTGACCACCTTGTTATATTATGTTACTTTGAGTGATGAGGTTTACTAGCATAAGAATGTTGCTCTCAACCAACTTGTTTCATTAAGTATGTCTTGTTTCCCTTTAAAACCCACATGTTACAAGTAAGGCAAGCAAGAAAAGTAACTATTCCAAATGTGCAGTACCTAATACTACAAATACAATGTTGGTAAATTAGTTTGCTTTGGTTGGAGTGTATTTAGATACCTTTGAACTTGTACAATAAGACTTGAGATGCAAGGTTTCTTATGATTGCACAGGCAATTCCAACAAGTGTGCAGATGTGATGGTTAATACTCTATGCACAGGATTATTTGAAAACCAGGGAATATACAACTATAAAAGATAAATCTGTAAGGATACTTTAGAATGTCTCTAGGTGGTTATGTGATTATTTATTATACTAGAAAGAGTTCAAATCATCAGAGTATAGTACTATTACTGCAATTTTAATTTCATTATTTTTTGCTTTCTCTTTTCAATATCCTTGAACATTGGTAATTTGCTAGCCTTCCTGTGTAGAGAAAGGGAAAAGTCGAATGAATTTTTGTTGGAAAACAAGGAAGCGTTTAGAGGACTCCCTTCCTAAGTGGCCAGTTTGAACATGACTGTACTGCTCCAAATGTCGTAATGATTATGGCACCAATGCTCTAAGCAACAAGTCATCATTGATGTTCTTTCTTTCTCACATGGAAAGATACTTAACTCAAGTGGTTCTTTTTTATTGTACGTATAACATGTGAATTATACCAATATTATTTTTTGCAGTAGGTTTGTACCTGTTGATATGAATTATATACACTTTGACCTATTAGTTCAGTATTCAACATACTTGTTGCCATAACAGATATATTTGCTTAGAAGCCCTTGTAGATCATGTTTGTATTAACTGTATGAACTATTGATGTACTAACAAGAGAAAAATGACACATGTTATCGCATGATGTGCAGACATGTCATTTGTAAACAGAAATTAAGAAACTAGGCAACACTCTTTTGTGGATTGAGGATAGTTCACACATGATGACAGTGATTATTGTGCATCCTCACCTGGGGCCCCTGCTAGATTCTACCATCCCTCCTAGACGTTGTAGCCAAAATGGCAATTTCAAAGATGATCACATTATCTTTATGGTTGCCAAAAAAGTGTGTAACCTCAGTCTTGCGTTGAAAGGAAATAGTTCTAGTATCAATATCATAATAAGAAAATATGTTGTGAATGGATGCTACCCTTAGTCTACTAAATACCATATCCTTTGTGAAATGTCGCTAGTTACAAAGCCACCTGCTCAGGAACTTGTATCACTGGATAAAACAAGCTACAAATTTGTAACCTCTGAAATTAACTTGAATCCAGAGTAGTAAGATGTTGACAGAGACCTTGTTTAGCTCAATAGGCAGAAAATTGTGCCCTCTGTGCAGGCATTCAGTAGGTTGGACTTGGCCCCTTTTCATCTTGATATAAGCCCCTTTCTATACTTAGTTGTATGGGTCCAGTCAGTACAGGTTAATCAATGTTAGTTTAGTTATTTGAATTATGATGTGTGGTTAAAGTAACTACTCTTTATTTATTAGTTAGCCATATGTTGATTTTAATTATGTGATTAACGTATCTAGTTGCAATATAAGGGGTTGTTTCTGGACTAGTTAAAAGCATATTCAAGTTTTAAATAGGAAATTGCCTTGGCTATTTTAACTTCAAATCTATCATTCTATGCCAATTTCTATAACATTATTTAACAAAAAATTAAAGATGAAGATTATTAATGGCATGGATAGAAATACCACTTTGTATTTTTATTGTGAGCACATTACATGATACATGAGAACAATATTCAAAATATCACGTTTTAAGTTGGACTTCACATCTTTGAAACTGCCCTTACTTGCTATTGTTACATTCTCTGTATCATTACATCTAGTACTATAAGTATAATGCTCAAAGGTGCTGCATATTTCCCCTGGCCTTCAAGGCATGGGCCCTTTCACATGATGGCATCATATGTAGTGTTGACATGAGAAAATGGTAATGTTGTAGACTTTCGCAATAGCAATACAGAAGACACTAATATGACAGATGTACAGTTCTGTGTCCAATTGTAAGATTGGGTTAGATTGATGCGCAAAATGAAACGTTTTATCAAATTCTTGTTTACCATTTCTGACTTGAACACTTCTAAGGATTATGCCCACCTACATTTAGTAGATTTAAAAAATATACAACTTTTGTTTATTTCAACACTAACTATTTACTAGGCTTCTGAGAGTACAGCGTGTTAAGAAGGTGGCTAACTCTTGATAGTTCCCTTTTACATCCACGTGAAGCGATGGTCATCGCCGAGATCTGTCTTTCTCCACAAACTCATTTAATCTCAATATTTGTACCCCTCCCCCGATTTAAGCTTGATATAACTGCCTCCACCCTTTTAGATCCCACACCACTTAAATTGGGATAGAGAGGAGTACACTAGCAAGGTAATACTTGTAAATATTTAGGTAGATTGTCGAAGTGGCACATGCTAGCATATGGGAAATGCTATGTAGCTGTCTATGAAAATACCAATATGATGTTCATGGATAAATGAACTGTAAAATGTGCATTAATCCTCTGTGTTATAAGCATGTGAATGAAATATGTTATTTGATAATTTGGTGAAGTTAAGTCAGGTGATGTTTTGTTTTCGTGTTGTATTCAGAGTGTTGGTGTTAAGATGTGGTCTTAGCCATAGGAAGTGAAGCGTCTTATGAAGATTTACATAAATTGGTGAAACCTTATTTTCAGTTTGTCTTGATTTTTGTTAGTTACGGTCATGTCTCTTCAACCAAATCGGGGAGGGTCATCAGTGTCAGATTAGGGAGAGAATTTTTGGAGTCAGGTGATGCTCCAGGTAATCCCGTCTTACTGATGTGTGAAACTATGTATTTTGGGTTACCCCCATGTTTTGCTACACGTAAAAACTCAACTCCCCCCAGTAATTTATACCACCCCGTACAATAATGCACGAAAGAACATAGCTGCGCGTAATATGGAGACTGGTGGTTCCGGTAAATTTGCGAAAACTGGACGGGTTAAGAAGGTTAGTTGCATCTCGCCGGCTCAAGAAAATGAATAGATTTTTATGGTAGATTGTGATAATTGACCAATATTTTCTAGTAAGATGTTCAAACTGATTTAGGATTTACAACGGGCTGTGCACCTAATCAGGATATCCAATCTTGTTAAAACTGGTGAAATCCCTCTGCCTCTACCTCCTTAAGGCGGCACTAAACAAATTTAACTGATTCATGAATTTTGTGAATACAGTTTACCTGGATGTTGGTAGTCTGGTAAAAATCTAATGAAATTTCCAATGCTACATTCTCATTACAGGCTCACTAATTTGAGGTTATGTTTTGGACAAGGTAGATGTTACTTGAATTGTATTGTCCATCTTTGTAATTCGAGCAGGAATTGATGCCTGTCTCAATGTGGTCTCCAAGTGCCGGAAACCTAACTATGGCGGTAAAACGTAAGCTTCCTTTTACGTCTAGCTCCTTCACAAAGACGGTCTTATTCCTTCCTTGAGAGGAAATTCTCTCCGATTGTAAATCGGCGGCCATAAAAATAAGAGGCTATGCATCGAATGGTAATAAACAACATACTAATGACCAAAAACCAGAGACTTAACCCCGTTTCACAAGTACGAGAAAGCAATGCGCGTTCTGTCGGACCCTAGGTGTGTCGATATCACATGCACAGCGTCAAAGAGTCCCGTTTACAAGTACTACGAATTCAACCTCTTTTTCGAAGGTTGTCAATACTGTAGTTATTGAAGCGAGGTCATTTACGAGAGAATTCTTTTTAAGTTCCTGTCACTCTTTGTCCGCCTCGATGCCGATATCCGCGATCTACCAAACAAGCAAACCACAGTATACTGTATACTTGACATACAATGGGAAGACTTCTGTTCACTTTCGTTATTACGTCGATCGACAAGCACGCAAGGCCCTGATAAAATCATCAGTCACTGTTAAATTTTGGCCTGCTCATATGTTTACTACGGGAGAAAAACTCGATCGTGATTTATTCTATTTTGATGTCGAACTGATGAAAGAACGGCAATTGGATATCTTGTAGCCATAATACAGCATAGATAGTAGGACGTACAACAACTTTGACCGGAGAAGAACCAAAGAGTAGGTTAATGACAATTGATGATTTCTACATAAGTTCTTACCCCCTAACCATCTCCTCATAAATAGCTGGGTTTCTTCGTTGGCCACAGAGAAGTAGTACATACTCGTCCCAACTAGCGATAAATAACACCGTGAATTCAAGATTCCACGAGAATTGACCGCTGCTGCGCGCCATCTTCGAATTTTCCAGCGTTTATCTGAAGACGCAACTTTTCCAAATGCGTCTATCTAGACTCTGTAAAACGGGACTGCGTCTTCCAAATAGGCTCGCGAAAAGGTATTTAATAGCGTCTTGAAGAGAGCAACGGGACTTTAATGGTTAATGTGAAAATGGTATTACTAGTGGATACCGATTTGGTTATGAAGGGAATAGAACAAATGGGACTACACCAGCGATGGGTGCAGTAAAACGAGCATTTGTTATGCCTGCGGCTGCCTGTGTCTTACACGGGAGCTTCGGCCAGTAGAATGCTGATGCACGAGCCAAGAACGACACTTGATCATCTTCATCTAAACATTTTAACGATAACATTTTACATGAATGTACAGTTAACAATTAGATTATGACTAGAAAGTAAAAGTACATGACTCGAAAGCGAATAGTGAAACTCCGAATAACAAATTAAAGATTTACATACCGTTTGCGCACGTACACATTATCATATGAAGTATGATATGAGATGCTGGATTTATTAAGTTCCTTTCTCTGACATTGTGATCTGAGCATCATAGACCACAGGGTTCTAAATCACCGCGTAATGAATATGCCCAACGCCCAAGACGTCTTAACTCTGCTTTATTGATTATAAGAAGCAATTCGAACATGTGAAATAAACAAAACTGATGAAGGTTTTAAAAGACCTTCGAGTTCACCGTAATGACACCCGCTTCATTACAGCCCTGTACTTGAGGCCAAGTGGAAAAGTAATAAAATAGAACATTTGTGACGGGACAATGCAAAATTGAAATACATTAGGCATGCATACAGTCGCCCTTTCTGTTTAACATGTATACCGAAGACATACAGCGAGCAGTTAATGTGTAGATGAAGATATTGTGTTTGATGGACAGCTCGCCCAAGCTTTAAGATTTTCCGATGATCAGGTAATGATAGGGAGCACTGCAAAAGGCCTACAAAATTCTATTTATTTATATATTTATTTATTTATTTATTTATTTATTTATTCGAATAATCTTATACAGGATCTTTACAATCAGTTATACAAACTGTTTTTCATGTAAGGCCTGTCTAGGAAAT
>JAAAKL020010901.1:0-14022 GCA_010016065.2 Carybdea cf. marsupialis auct. non (Linnaeus, 1758) | reverse complement strand
TGAAGGCACTTGGATACTCTTTGCCTTCTTCATATCCTGACCTCGTTACAGGATGATTTAACAAAAATGGTCCTTGAAGCTGGATCAAAATGCGGTTAAGTGGAAGAACCCTTTATCAAAGCAGTGGCTTCAAATACAAAACTCTTTAGCCAAAATGAACAGAAAGTGATCAAGTCACTGGTAATTGAGCATGTACTTACTTATCTTGGAAATTTGACTTATGAGGTGTGTTCTTTCTTTGGAGAGGAATGGTTATTGTTCTACAAGGAGGAATTCTAACATCCGTTTTGTTTGTCACAGCAGAGATACGAGTTTCATAATCTCTAGTCGCAGCGCTACATCATATGATGAGAATTTCAACTGAAGGCTGCAAAGAAGACATAGGCATCAAGCACCCTGAAAATAATGAATTAGAAACTAATTTTATGAAACTATCAAGGGCAGTAAAGAACGTTACAATTGACTCGTATATGTGTGTAGACATATTAAATTAAGACATTGGGATGGAAACAACAGACAAATTGATTGAATCGATTTACAAAGAGGGACAGGAAAAATGTGCTGATATGGTGCTAGTGGGAACTTTGTCAAGATAGTGCAAGTGAAGGAGGATGACAATGACAGAACAGTATAGGGGAGGTTCTCATGAAACATGGCCTGGGTCCGAATGTTTGCCAAGATCAATCAACAGGCAAGGACCTACAATCATACATCTGACGGAAAGAAAAAAGGCAATTGTTTAGATGTCATGTTTTACTCCTTGCTCTTTGCTATCCCCAATATCACATGACCTCAACGATGCGTTCTTTACCGAAGGTGGAAAGTTAAATTTCCAATACTGCACTCTTTTTTTTCTTTTGTTCACATCATTGTATTCTACGCAGCAATTATGTCCCTTTGTTAACATTTACGCGTCAAAGCTGAAGTAAACAATTCGGGATGGTTTGAACTTTATATTTTCTCAATTTAGGATGTTAAGGTCCAATCTCCATTTAACATTCACGTGGATGATGATAAAGCGTCTGTAGTGGAAGTAATTCGCGTTGTTTGAAAATGCCAGTAGTTTCTCAAAATGAAAATATAAGCAAAAACCCTTGAAAAAGCATATTGACCTGTCCCTAGGATGTTTAATGGAGAGGCAGCTGCTAAAAGACGGGCCCTATTTTTAGGACACTGATGCAAAATGCACAAAAGACCTATGTGCCTCAATTACACAAAGGGGCCAACAAAACGAGAGAAGAGATCTTCGCCTTCTCTAGCCTTCCATACGAACCTCTATGGTCTATACACATTGAGACACTTAAAGATTCCATATGTAGAACGACCCAAAGTCCATATATGGAACAACAGGTACAAAGTCCTTAAATGGAACGTCACTTACAACGTTCATAGATGAAATTACAAAATGTCCATACATACAGGAATACAGACTTGTTAAGGGGCTTATTTAAATGGTGCAAGGGGAGCTTTGAAAACATTTATAACAGAGGCTGTCCGCACATAAACAACAGTACGGAGTATGACCTGCTCGTCTCAACAGAATATCAAAATATCGTAGAAGTAGAAAAAACATACTGTACAACGCATGGTATCTATTTCTCCTCCACTTAAAAAATACTCTGCAAAAGCCGGGGTGAAATGTAAAGACATGTTTTCGTATCTTTTAGCAATGTGTAAAAAAGCTGGTTTTTTACTTTATTTCTCCATTCTGTACAAGCCACAAAGTTAGCTAACACTGACACCCACCCTCTTGCCATTTCCCTTCAACAAATACCTCTACTTGATTGTTCCAGTCGTTTTGTCAACTTAATTGTATTTCAAGGAAAGGGACATTACGATATCTATATTTTAATAGTAAGTTTCATCGTTAGGTATTCTTTATTTCAATCAGAGAAATGAAAAAAAAATATTTATCTGCCTTAGGGTCATGTTACTTTTAATATTGTTTCTATAAAGTGAATGGTTAAAAAAAACAAAAAACTGATACATTTTTAATTAACTTATTTTTGAACATTATGGCAAGATATAGTGAAATTATCATAAAACATCCTTTCAAAGAACTAAGCCCTACCAACTTCTTCTCCCTGGGAATAAAACGCGGTTCCCTCAATCTTTGATCTTTTCGGACAGACAGTTCATCCTCAGAATTAGAATGTTGAAAAATATTCCTCGTCTCTTGTATAGCAGACCCAGTGGTGAAAATAATATTCATACTCCTCTTCTGAGCTGGAGTAATATAAATCATTAAAGGCTTAAATTGTCCCAATCTAAATAAAGGTATTATAAACAGCTGCATGCATTTTAAGGCTAATTCGCTTTGTTGCTCCAGCCCTTATATTAACATACCTAACGTTGTAATTCCTCGTTATCCACATATCTTGTCTATCACATTTATACTCAATAAACATCAAAGTTCGCTGATCAAAAGACAAGAGTGTTGAGGGCCTTTGAGCAACAAGCAGCTTTTTTGTAAACATGCTCTCAAATTTCAACTACTTAGAGCTCGTTGCAGGGACATTTCTTGTTCGCCCCGCAAAGCATCTTTGTCAACTGACTGTAAGGAGTAAGGAGTTGAAACTCCTAAAGAAATAGAAAAAGAAAAGGTCTGGGAAGAAGGGAATGTTTGACTTTGTCCCTCCAAAATTAATTTGCATTACTTGATATTTATATAGGCCTACATCGAAAATTGTAAAAGCCACCTATGGATTCCCTTGTCCTCCATTCTCTTCACATTATAAGATCGTCAAGTAAACATTGTTTCAATAGCATTTAACATAATTGCAGCATAGAGTTGCTTAAATGGGAAGTTAAGTTGGCCTATAATTTTTGACTTTATTTATCTTTTCATGTATCAAGCTTGAAAAGATATTAGAGAAGAGTAACCACTCAGATTAGAACCCCGGACTCACGCAGTCGACTCATGCTGTTCTACAAACTGAGATATGGAGGACTGGTTGGTGTTAACATTTTAACACTTTTCTCTAGTCGAAAAATAAGTTCCTAATCATCCACAGGCGAACATCGAAATCCTGCTCTACGTGTAATTACTGAATGTAGACATCGGTCTTGTAAAATCTCGAAGGTGAAAAATCGTGGGACCACGAGGAATCGAACCCACGGTCTCCGCATTACGCAACACGACGCTTTTCCACTAAGCTACGGTCCCTTACCAACAAGAATAAGAAATTTGGGATGCCCATTGTTTGGATACTACGTCACTACATACGTAGCTTGGAGTCGAAAAATAAGTTCCCGATCATGTGACTTGATCATTGAAGGATTGCCATTCCGAATAATAGTATGTATATCCAAACCAGGGCGATCTAAATAATCCACACCGCCCTAATCGAAACCCGATTAAAATTTTCGACGTATCATCGAATTCACTTTTCTCTAGTATCCCGTCAAACTTGATAACACTTTCTTAATCTGTTGAAACTTGTTGAAAAAACCGTAAACCTGTCGTTGTCGGTACGTCACGTTTTTGTATTTTTGATATACAGTAAGGAAATATATAGACATTGGGGATGATAATTTATCGCAATTTCAAGCCATAGAAATTTTTTATCTGTTCATACAACGTAAAGTCAGTCCTGCTTTGCCCCCTTTTCTCCTGTAATTCTGTTTGGAAGGGGTGAGGAAATTTAAGTTCATTTTTAAGTGTAAAACACATTTTAAATGTGTTACCTCTCCGTTAAGTGTGACATTTTTATCAAATTATTATATTTCTACACCAACCTGCGAATCTTTGGATCCGGAACTGAGCTTATTGAGCAAGTCGTTTTAAATTTCGTTTCATGTTTTATCTCAGGATTATAACTTGTTGTTTTGAAAGTACCACTAGTTCCAAAACCCCCCAACCACAAAAAAACAAAATTATGTTACAGGGGGGGTTACTTACTGCTCTATTTGCTTGGTAAACGAGCAAAAAGCCATTTTTTGTACATGTGTCCCTTTGACCCAACTTTGGAATCTGAAACTAGAATCCGCCTCTGCGACATCACCTTGAAGATGAAGCCACCAAGGAACACCACCTCCCTCATCATCAAGACCCTAAAGATATTTTAAAAATAAATTGTTTTGGTGGTGGTGGTGGTGGTGTTATGTCTTCTTAAAAAGGGGGGGGACTTTACTCTGGGAGTCAAGATACATTTACCAATGTTATTCTTGAGGACACTTGAATGTTGTTGGAAGTATGTATACATCTGTAGTGACGCAATATCCAAACAATAAACATCCCAAATTTCTCCCTCTCGTTGGTAAGGGACCGTAGCTTAGTGGAAAAGTGTCGTGTTGCGTAATGCGGAGACCGTGGGTTCGATTCCCCGTGGTCCCACGATTTTTCACCTTCGAGATTTTACAACACCTATGTCTACATTCAGTCATTACACATCCGAAAAATAAGCTTCTAGTTCCCAAAACAGAGTCAAATGCAGGGGTGACGTCCATGCCTGTTAGGTCTCTTTTTGAAATAATGACCTCTTCAAATGACGTCCCAATCCCTTATGCAGCAACACAGGAGAAACCCCCCCCCCCTCCCTTGCGCCATTACATAATTATTGTACCACTTCAAATGTGTTTATATGTCATCAATGGATCAATGAATAATAATAAAAGTGACAATGCTTCCATGAATACATCGACGGTAAGATGCATCGAAAGGTCTGGAGCCACCAGCGGCACGGTCACACTTTAGTTTTAACTTTTCTGTTATGCATATCTGATGCCTCTGCACTGCTTGGATGGAAGTTAGTAAGCCTTTCATTTCAAGGTCTTGTACACTCGTCAAAATAAACGAGGAGGCGTTTCTACCACAGCTCACTTTGTTTGCAACATAAGAATTATAAACATTTCATGTAATAAAAATAGTTGTCTTCATGAATACATAATTTCCTCATAGAATTGTTTTTGCATTAGGCTTTCATATAATTTTTTATTTGATTTCGTTGTTTTCAAGCATAACTTCGTGAGACCACTGCCGCGTGTTAGCAAGCGTTTCTCAGTTATTAGAGTGTATATTAACTTGAAACTCCAAAGACATATCTGTATATGTTTCTTCCATTTACTTCTTGATAAAATTGTGATGACGAGTAATTGTTTTAGAGGTCACTGCATCAATGTTGTTAGCCACTAATTAAACGCGATAAGTATTTACTCCTTCTGGCTGAAAACCATCACTAACTGATAGGTTCACAACAATCAAGACATTTTCATTGTTCTATACACAAAAGCACAAGAATCGAATGAACTGAAGAGTCAAAACATGTTTTGGGGGAAGAAATACAATATTAAACTGACCGTAAAAGTCGAGAACTAACATTTATAGTCTAAGATAAGGAAATGTCACCGTGGATAGATTGTAGTAATAATACACACATTCCGTTTTTTCAGCCAATATTTATTTTTACGCAATAGCCCTCTAGATGGTGTTCTGACTTACACAGTAAATGGACATGCTTTTACACTTTTGTTATGTTTGAAATGTTTAGATATGTCTACGTCAAACTATGGACCCCAATTTGATAAGGCGTTTAATTCATGTTTTAAATAAGGGCGGAAAGGCCGCCCTTTACCTTTATCCTAACCTTCAAAGTAACATCCCTTGATGAGAAAAGAATTCGCTGTGTAAAGAGACAAAACAAGAGGGGAATATCGCAGAGATATCGTCATAGTTTGTCTCATAGGAACGATGATTACAAATACAACCTAATTGTCTGACCATGCTCTATTGAGTAAAAGAAATCGTTCTTTCGAATGTAAATAAATCCATCAAAGCCTTTAATGAAAAACTATGAGTTAATCCCACGTGTTTAAGGTTGAGAAGATTCATGCAAATGTCTCAGGAGAGAATTCAGGTCGATCTGATTCAAGTGAAGTGAAAGAAAACCCCGCATCCGATGATTGAGAATGCTAGAAAAAATATTTTGTGCCGTTTCCGAGGTTTCTGTGCTCAATCAAAACACGGTCTCTAAAAAAATCTATGACTATCATAATAGTTTTATCGTGTCACCTACACGATCGCTTTGCTAGCACGTGGTGTCTTTGCCTTTGATAAAATGGCGCGAAAACGTAGTCAACACACCATACGCGAGAAAGCATGGTACAAGATCTCAGTTTACTAGTGCATAAATCCTTTGAATTGACGTGTTATTGTTCTGTACAATTCCACCAGCTGTCCTCTATGTATTTCTTTCTTTTCTATTATCCCTAAGAGATAGCGGCATTCCCTCTATTGAAGTAAATTGAAAGTAAAAATTTACATAACATAATCATCACAATCGTCCGATTTCCCCAAAGGCAGTGTACTTAAACTTTATTCAAGTGCTCTATTTTTAAGGCTTCAATGGAAGTAACTTGACACTTAGTCGTTCGATTCCAAGGCCCTCTATTCCAATGAACTTTGATTGACGTCAGCACAAACAATTTATACAAAAGGAAACCTTTGTAATGCAGAACCAACGCATGCGCTTTTATCAGTTATATGTTACATTGAAAGAAATGTGATCAAATAGTCACGCCTTCGATCGGCGATAAATAGCTGTTGAAAAAGACGAGGACAAACAAATAGCCTTCATTCTGCGGTTGCCATCAAACAGTTAGGCGCGCAAATACGAAATTTTCTAGCTGAGTAATCACGACTTAGAGCGGTTCGTAAGAAAGAAGTCCTGTTAATTCCAGAAGGATGTCGGTCAGCGAAGTATTACTGCAAAATTTGATTCCTAAGAATTTTCTTGATTCAGACGACGAAATCGAGTCATGGGTATCGAGTTCAGATAATGTTGGACAAAGTAATGGAGATATTCAGACTTCTAAACAGGACGATAGCGACTTTAGAGTGTTTCAAGATTATTTTGGACTATCGAATTTACTTCAAAACATCAAGATCTCAGAGGATAACCCATTGCTTTACGAGCAGTATCGAAAGCCGTTGTTTCCAAAAGTCAGACGTTTTAGTTGGGAGAGTGATGCCAGTGATCCTAGTGCAGCCATTTCACCAACATTACCGAATATGCCTTATTCCCTCGGTTCAAATGGAGACTTCCCTTTACCAGACGGGACACTGAGCAGGTCTACAGAAAACGGATTTAAGCAGCTCCCGCCTCCAAGTCTTCGACTCAGCAAGGCCATGAGAGATCAGATTATTAATGGAGCCTATCAGCAACAAATATTACAAGCTCATCGTCCTGACAAAGTTGTTGCCGGTCCACCGTCACCACTGCAAGGATCAGGTGCAAATACAACTGCGGTGCGCCCACAAGCAGCTATGCAGGTGTGTGTTTTTTGCAGGAATAATGGAGAGAGTGAAGCTGTTTATTCGAGCCACGTTTTGAAGGATGCCGAAGGTAGGACGTCTTGCCCCATTCTTAGAGCATACACGTGCCCGATTTGCAAGGCCAATGGAGATAATTCGCACACTATCAAGTACTGCCCTCTTAACCAGAACGGAGCAAACAGAAACTTGCAGCAGACACAGCAAACGATGCAGCAAAATGGTCTTCGAAACCGCACCGTTCGACCCCCTCCTATCACCGCCAGAATGAATCTGAAGGCACGGTAACCAGTCAGACGGTTTAATTTTAGGCAGTATTTTAGTCAGGGTTAAAAATATAGATAGAATGTTTTACTGCACTGCTGAAGACGAATGGTTGAATCGTATTTTTCTGGAAATATTGCTATAATGAGAGAATATCAAGGTAATGTACATGAAATATATCTTCACTTACGGTTACGTTCACTGACAACGAGATTTGATATGATGTTTGGTATTTAAGACGTCTATGTGACAGGGAAAGATTTCTAAGACAAGCCACATTCTTTCTTATATTGATCCGTAAACCCTCGTAATAGATGAATCCGACACGTCTCTGTTGTCCTTGGAAACGGTAGTTTGGTTTAGAGGTTTTTCAATAGAAGGGCTCTCCTTGGTCAATAAAACTTGCTTGTTCGTACTCAGTTTTGTTGACTCGCTGACGATGATTTTGCATGTTTCTCATACGTGCCACTAATTTCTCATCATCGACCCGTGCTCTGTCGTGAGAACTTCAACAAAGGAAGCCTTTTTCAGTTTGTAAAGGCTTAACGGAATCTACATTGCTTTTGATCTTCTGTCTGATTGCGAAGCGACAACAAATCGAGTGGTCTTGTCAAATTGTGTTTGACTTGGGCAAGTTCTATTCAAGTGTGTTAAAATTCCTATTTGACCTAGTTGCAGTGCTGTTAAAAATTAGAGCGATTAAAGTTGCTCTAGTGCATGACAGTAAAACTTATCTTTTCTTTTGCCTAACCAAAAACTTTCAGCAAATTAATGACTAACGATAATCCTTGGATTAGGGAGACAAAAACCGTTAGTTGAAATCTTATATGTTTATCAGACATGCTCTCTACCGACATTATTTTATGAAGAAGTAAGCTCTGCCTCTCGCGATTGTCAGTTTTAAGCCATGCGATCTCCCTACAGTTCCTCTTAAAATTATTCATAGTTTCTGTTTTGATAAACATTTGTTTTTAGTATGTTCATATTGTTAATCAAAGAATACCAGTGTGTTGCTGGATCTTTTTCAAAAGCGGATGAGATCTTGAGTGGTGGCATCGTGAAGCAGGCTAGGCAGGTCATAGGAATTACTGTCTTGTTGTCAGTGAATGGTCGTCGTCAGGTCTTGATAGACAGGTAATAAATAAGATCATGCTAATCTAGAAGTTATTCTGGGACGAAGAGATAAATAATCTATTGTAATAACGAATTTTGTAATCTATTTGGGATTAGAATGTTAGGAAATTATTTTTTTGTCGCGCGCTGATCTAGGGTACATGATGTTAATTCCGTCGTCAATGCTTGTTACCTTATACGTCGATGCGCTATTTGTATCCATAGGGAAAGTCTAAAATTTTGTTAATGCTTATTTAATTTGTTTTAAAACATGTAGAGGCAGTTAAAGAATGAGTTGGTGAAACCACTTTGTATCCTGTAACTGTTGTGTTGTAAATAGCATAAAATCTTTCATCCTCAACGTGGCACTCAATCGTTCAAGATTGTGCAGAGGTGGTCATTTTCAGAACTGAGTCGTCGATTTTTCCAATTTATATGAATGTTAATTCCTGCTTTTGGAGTACGAAAATTGCTTAAACGCTATTGTTGAAATTGTTAGAGTTGGTAAATTTTAATCGTTTGATGAAAATAGAGTGGATTTTAAGAATTTTCTTAATTTAGTGCGTTATAGTATTCATTTGGTATTAATATATTGACCCAAGATTTTATCGGACCAGTTGGACATTATTACATATCGTTTGTTCAGAAACGAAATTTTAAGTTCTTTTTCTATTTTAAATCGTTAATAAATTATGCTTCGTTGCTATTTTTATAGCCCTGTCTTGGATAATGAAGAATGTTTATTCAGATGCGTTAAAAAAATTAATGGACGTTGTGCCGTTTCCGCTCATTTTGTAAAGTTGTTTCATTTTCACGTTTCTTAGTTCAGGTAAAGTTTGTGTATTCGGGAAATAAACCCGTTATTCGAGAAATCATGTTGTTTTGTGTTGTCACACAACGCTGACACTTCAACACACAATGCCGCCATTTTTATAGTTAATAACACAAATGTTGCGCTTCTGGAATTATCGGTGCGATCCCCACATTGAGCTTTTATCGAAATCGTCACATCATCATGCGCGTATCTTTGTCTCATTAGTTCAGTCATTTTTTAGAAACATCTGCCCCAACAGAAAGCTACTGGATAGCATGATGTAATGTAACGTGTACATTTGTTACTGTGGATGTTTCGATTGATTTTAGCCGAATTTCAGACAGCTCGTCGGTTTCAAGAGATATACTGAATAGCCGCCGTACCAAGTTATGAAGTAAACTGCACAACAATAAATTGAATTTCTCCGTAAATCTACGACAGCTGTGATGGGTAAATACATAACTGGAATTTAGTTATTGTTATTGGCAAGCATTACATTCAATATGTTATGGCCATTTTACTAACATTTAAGATTTAACAATTAAACATTCCTTTTTCGTTATTAAAGCTTTGTCATCTTGCTCAGCTAACTTAGCTGGGTTTTTTGACATTTTTACTGCCATGTCTACAGGAAGAAAAACAAATGACTGTCAAGGGCCCGGTTATTTCTTAAGTGGCGAGTTATTGTTCCCTGCTGAGTCACTTGTAATATTTCGTTATGACGTATTTGCTAATCTAGTTAATTGTGCAAACGTATGATCCGAGATATATGATCGTTCGCTCGTTATTCCAAGGGGACTTTCGAATTCTTCCGTATATTTAAAGATCCCGTGATTAACCTTTGTGCATGACTTCTATTTCCCTAACAAACAAAACCGGAATTTATTGTCAACAAATGGGGGTAGCTTGGGACAAGAAAAGAACAGATACAAGTCATCTATTGGTTTAAAAGACTAATCAAATCAGAAGGGATAATCGGTAATGATCATATCGTTTGGGCCCATTCGTTGGACTTCAGGTATCAAATAAGGAGTCGCACACAGACTTTAATGATCACTCGTCTCGGCTGAAGAGATCTTAAACATCATCAAATCGATATATGAGGATCGATTGTGTGTCAATGGCCTTGTAACGTAGCTGGGAAGTGTGTGCTCGTTACTCATGTCGAATTTTTTAACTTCGAAATCAAGTCAAAGTCGCTCTCAAATAACATTCAAGTGAATATTGAGGGGCCAGAAAGAAGGTGCGAGCTGGGAGCACGATACAGGTCTTAAAATGTAGCAGACGGTCAAGTGAAGTGACGCACCTTTGTCGAAAACAGTCCTTTTAACATTTTGGCAGATGTCTCTGTAGCGTCATATTATTTTGGTATTTCAAAACTGCAGCATTTGTCAACTGTCTGTCTATTCATTACTTGCTGTTATTCTTTAGCATTTTCTAGAACAAAATTTCTAATTTTGAGCCAGCATTAAAAGGAATACTTGTGTTCCACGTTGGCTCAAGAAATATTTTGCAAATATTTTTCTTTCAAACAAATTTTGGATAACAGAACTGTCGTTAACAGATCCTCACATTTTTGATTATTTTAGGGCAGCATGTGCACGGTCCACATACCAATGCATTTATATACCTAGTATTTTAAAACCACGTCTAATCACTCGGTGTGCCGAATTTATATTATCACGTATCTTCTGGAGTCCTATATTAAATGAAATGATAATGCCTGCTCCTGTGTCATGGATTGGGAACTAGTTAAATGGCGACATGTCTGTTTCGCCTAAAAGTCCAATGAGATTATGGGTCATGGTCGTACTGAAGTTACTCGAACGGAAGGACAAGGGAGGAAGGAGTGAGGTGTGGCTGAACGAAGATTTATTGCTCAGATTGTTTTGAAATTGTCAATACAGCAAGACCTACTGCTGACATAGGCTTGGCTGCAGGTATGGAAATTGCACCTACATTATTTGTGTTATGGGTGAAAAGTTTGAAAACTTTATGGAAAGTTGGAGACGAAAAAAGTACCCATGCCACATGGTATATGGTGTTAAATCTACATCTGTTTATCAAGAAGTAATAAGTGTATTTAATGTCTCCTAATATCTACTGTTAGTTACGGAGATTATGCATTTGTTAGCTTTTCAAGTATTAATTACAAGAAGCTTCATCCCTTGATTGTGCTGAAACGTACATATAGAGAAAGGGAGAGGGATGACGTAAGGACCCCTGTATGTTCACACCTGGTCATATCAATACAGGGAAGACCAATTCTTCCACATATTCACCTCCAACGATATTCAAAGGGACCTAAGCGAAAAAAGTAATCAGAACATCCACAAAATTATTGAGGAAAGAGATGGCGTTGGAAACTAGTACATTATTTATTTCAAAATTTTACATGGAATTACAGGCATCAGTTTTGTCTTGTACAAGTATGCAACGAGGGTAATATAAAGAGATAGAGCAGTGGATTAAATCTGTCGTAGGATGCATGCAACATGAATAAGCTAACTACATATCGACTATGCGTAAGGGTATAAAGTACTTGTACTATTACCAGTACATATTACATAACGTGAGCAAGTAACTTGGAGAACATCATTTACAACAATTACGTTGTGCACGTCCTTGTGTATTGATCGTAGTATGATGAAATTTTGGTTATAGTTTACTTACAGTGAAGTTAATTGTTTCTGGGTTTTATCTACAGATGTGCCGCCGTGGTCCAGTGGTTAAGGAATCGGACTCAAATGCCAGAGGCTGTGGGTTCGAATCCGGCTTAACCTGATATAAAGTCTATTGGTTGGGGAAGGCAACGGGAGAGCACCCCTGTAAATGTGCTCTCTCCCCAGGACATTGCTCACTCTGGCTGAGCAATAGGCTACGCTCGAAACCGAGTATGCCTCACACACACACATCTACAGATGCGTGTCTTCTGGCTCAGGCTGGTTTAATAAACCATTACGAATGACTATGATAAGAAGATAATAGTGCATTAGATTGATTCTATTTATAATGGCTGGCAAAATAAATTTTCATACGAGTCTGTCTCTGATTTTACATAAATAAGCACCGGAGCTTCCATAAACATTTTTACTTTGGGCCTTCTAGTTCCTGTGAACAATATTACCCTCATTGATTGACATTTTGATCTCAAAATTTTGGCTTTATGAGCAAAATCTACATTCTCCTTACGTCTCAGTGTTACCTTGTCTTCATATTTTGTACGTCATTTTACATATTTTTACACTTATATTTATGAAATGTTCCTTCCAACGAAGGATTTCAGATTTAAAACTGAATAACTAAATCGAGAAACCGATAATTGACAATGACGTCATAATATATCTCTATGACGTTATGATACATGTCTATACCCTGTAACCTCGGAACATCCCTTGAGCAAAGTTTGGTATCAAAGGACCAACGAGAATTTCCCATAGTTCAAAATAGTCCATCACTACCCCCGCCCTCCCCTGGCTAACGAGGGCCTTACAAAGCTCGGTCTTCATAGGACTAAGGTTAAACAAGACTAGAGCTGATTCAGGAGTTTTTACCAATCTGGTTTAAAGGCTTATTACTTTTACTAATAAATGAAAAGATCACTTTGAAAAGGTTTAAACATTTCCTTTTTAAATCTCTATTTGTTAACAGACTACTTAACTTTGAAAATAGGCGCTACCTAAGAGTAAGACAAAGTAAAATCTAACTTTCATCAAGCACAGATAGTCAGAGGTAGTTACAAGGATGACCATAGTAATATAGATAAAGATTAGTCTATTTACTCTGGAATGACAGTGGCAGTCTTTAAAATGACAATGACATCACTGAAGTTTGCGACACAGGCAGGCACAGTACAGACAATTACGAAAAAGCTACTGTTTCTCGAAAGTGGGAACTGTTTCAAAGTTCTCTACTCACACTCACTCACTAATCCTCGAGCACCGTGCGGTGCGTAGAGCCAACTTGCAACGCAAGTGTTCGCCAGTGTTGACGATCGGCAGCGAGCTGCTCCGCTTCAATAACAGCGCTTATGACACTGGATATGCCGATTATAAAGAGTAGTGCGCAACCAATATCAACTAGAAATTCATTTCTCTTATTGAGTGACATTGAAGGAAATCAAAATAATTTGTATCTTTGTGTTACAGAACTGGACATTGGTGCCTTTTCTTTATCAGGCAAAATGTAAAATGTGAAACAATTACAAACAATATCATCTCAATCAAGAAATTTAACTATGTTAGGAGCCCTTTCTTTGAACAAATTTTTAGAATGGAATTAAATATTTAATTGTGTCAGTGATATTCATGAAACGAATACCATCATCACTAAACATTGTGAACTTTGAAATGAAGATATTTTTTCAGCTTGTTAAGGAATACCCATTAAAGCTATGGTGCGTATGGTGATAACATTTCTTGAGGTAATGTTTACACAGAAGTAATACTTTACACAGTAGTGACATAGTTGTAGAGTGTCAGACCCACACTCCGAGGGTCGTGAGTTCGAACCGACCCTGAGCTTGCCTGCCACGATCCCGGAGGTACTGTGCTCTGTCATC
>JAAAKL020010900.1:0-14022 GCA_010016065.2 Carybdea cf. marsupialis auct. non (Linnaeus, 1758) | reverse complement strand
GACGTCAGCGTATTCAAAAAGTACCGGTTACAAAATGTTCCCCGTCCACACTGATACAAAAAAGTTCCGTTTTCAAATTGTTCCACTCTGGAGAGCGTTTTCAAAAAGTGCCGTTTTCGTGGAACTTTTGTTACGGATACGAGTGGTTTAGTGTGGACGGGAGGCGTAACCGAAAGAATAAAGTTCCGTTTTCAAATTTAGCCGGCTTAGTGTGGACGAGGCCTAAGTGTTCTGAAGGAGTTAATATTCACATATCGTTTGAGCTATTCATAAATGAAGAAACGTTTTTCAGGCCTCCTTCCCCTTATGCCATTTTTTAAACAACCCCCACAAACAACACCGTACATAAGGAGAAAAGAGAGGAAAAAATTCCCTATAACCTTTCTAAATATGATGAAAAACTGAGATTTAAGTCAAAAGTAGGTGAGACATGATCCTTTTACTTTTCAAATTATAATGACATTGGCGCGACCATCCCTAAGTAGGGGGGGGCACACCCCGCCAACAAGTTTGACTTTCCTGGTTTTCTTATTTTTGCAGTGCAGCTTTTGAGTGAAAATATGTGTACTAAACCTTTTTGTTGTCATCCTACTCCAATATGTCCCCTGTGGCTACCCTACTGAAGGACGAAGCATTTCGTGGCGGACTTTCGGATTCCTGTTAGCCCCTCCCCCGATGTCACTGCTTGTCCCTTTTTATCAACCCTATTTTACAATGGACATGCAGTGGCTCTTGAGTAACAGGGACGGGGGAACAGGGGGCAGCAGGGGCCATGCCCCCAAAGATTTGCCACATCTCTTTTTTTTCCGTAACCACTTTTTAGCTTTATCAAAATTGAAATTTATAGCGACAGACATTGTGTCACATTCACAGCATAATATGCATATTGAGACACACAACAGATTTGGCTTCTGCATACTATGGAACGTGAAAAAGTACATTTGAACCCAGCCTACTTGCTCCCCCCCAATCTGCTTTACCTTCCCCCGCCCCTGAGTAATCAGTAAAAACGCGGGGCTTGACCAGCAAGCCTCTCTTCCACCATCATATTACAGGAAGAGTTGTCATGATCGTGTATTTGTCAACAGGAAATTCATAATTGAATGGAAAGTCCTATTAATCTGTCTGCACTTTACAGGATAAACATAGCCTTTCGATTTTCTAGTTCAGTTCAGATAAATGCGGATCATGTGACAAAGGTGTCTTCCTGATAAGATTGACGGTATCGGATTTCACGAAAAGGTTGGAAGGTTTTATCCATGCTACTTATGGATATATGTGGCGGCTATCATAGAGATGAAGTAGATAACGTTGTTGACAGTAGAGGCTTTCCTATCCATATTTTGACCGAGGTAACCTTGGGACATTTTTAAGACAGGGAACGTTCTGGCGACTCCCAAGTTTCAGGTGTTAAGGTAAGTTTACTTGACGGCGATGTTCGGCTCTCGATTTAATTCAGAGAGTTACATTTATGTGTTTTATTCTGGAATTGGGATACGTCATTCATAGTAAATCTATGCTAAATATATAAGCCTTTCGTTGTACCCTTCAACAATACAAATCTGTTGAATGACAGGTTCTCTGAATAGACACAGACATCATATCAAATGTTTCTAGTAGGTTGATTCTCACTAGTTGAGAACATATTACTTTCATCTCTTACGCGTCGCTGCAGTTGCGCGATCGGCACGACATCGCATCAATCGCAATCACTTTCACCGGACCGGGGAGGCAACTAAGTAACCCCTTCACAGCTAGTGGATCGCATATTGGGGGTTAAAGAGTATTTAGCCTGTCACCAACTCGGGTTGAAGAGCCTCGAAGGGTGGTGGGGTGGTTTCTACTTGTTTTCTCCACCGTATTGTACTCATCATCATTCCGTTACCTCTTAAGCTTTCCTCCGCCTTCCCATTTTCCAAACTTTGTCGAAAGTCTGGAAGCCCTATGGGAACAAACTGTTAAAAATCTACTGTTTCTTACCATGATTCATCCGTAACGCGTTTTGAAATGCCTCTCATACCCCACAGTAGATATTCGCAATGTTCACGGGTATGCTTATCTACTCAAAGCACCCTCCTATCTTTGAAGGGATATTTGTGCCGGGGGAATAATTTTGCAGTGACTTAAGGCTCATTGGCAACGACTGGGAACTTCAAATTTCTGCTCAATGTGGTCAGACTATGGTTGGATAACGCGCCAGAAAAGAATCCGAAAAGAGGCATTTGAGGAAGCAAGGAGGGTTGTTCAGTAGCTGTATCTTGGAGCAAATACAATCACTGCCAAGGCTAGGGAATAGGTAGATAGCAAGCAGATTCTCACAGTCGCCACCTTTGTTTGTCGTGGGAGCCGTGTTTCTGCTCCGTATGTGAAGATTTCACGCGGAAGCGAAATGATGATGTCATAAATCAAACGTTTTGGAAATAGGACGATTTGATTCCAGATATCTTAGGGCAACCATAGAGTGGGCTGTTTCCCAAAATGCCAGATCAGTAGTATATATAGTATTTAAACTAGAGGCGTTTGAATTTTTATAATCTCTGGTGAAACCTCTGTTGATATGCCGTGTTTCCTTACGTTAGGAACCAGCTTCAAGTATTAAGGTTTTGTTAGAGAGAATTAACACTTTGAAAGCTGATATCTCAGTGTTGGGAGAAGGCAATACTCTCAATTTTGACCATTGACATTCCTACTAACAGGGCAATATGAAATTTGAGTATTTTTCCATAATTATCGTGACGTCACACTTTCCCTCTGCATACAATATATGAAAGTACGTTAGGAGGAAGAAAATGTAGATAATGTAACTTGTACCTTTAAATCTCATAACGCATGGATTATGATTGAGCTGCTTTAATCACTTGGCCAACGGTGCCTCCTAGTATGTACATAGTGCCTGTTTTACGGTGGACTGAGACGACGACCAGCGAGAGCCACATATCGCTTTTGCTTTTTAAGGTGCGTTTGGACAGTCTCCGGGCTTGTAATACAAGAAATTGGTCACGATTTTTCAAAGGATGTGAGGGCACACAATTGCTTAAATAGACCAATTTTATTCAGTGGATCCATACGTGATGTTCATTGTAGCTGCGTTATCACATCGAGTAGTTCAAAATAGGTAAATTCTTCAACAATTTCATTAAGATGCTATTGCAGCCTTGAGTCGGATGACCGAAACTAGAAGGTCGTAATTTGGCAACTTCTGCCATCACAAAATAGAAAGGGCCTAGCAAAACATTGGCTGACGTTCGTATTATTGGATGGTGGAGCAAAGCTCATAATGACTCAAGATGCTACTGCCTATCTTTTGCTTATTGGATTGTCAGTCTGGAACAGGTTGGGTTTTGTCGGGTTTTGTTAGACTGAATTCCGATCTCATCTCATGAACTTTTATCTTTCTTTGGGATCTGGTGCGGAGCTCGTTTTCGATACTGGGTGGGACAAATGAATTTAAGGTGTTTGAATGGGATTGTATCTTAAATCCTTTGATATCAGATTGAACTACAGCACGTTTTATGCTCGTCGTAGCCGTCGAGTCGTACGCTGGTGTTTGGATTTGGATCTGGATTGGTCCGTTTCTGGATTTTTATGTTGGACCATAAAAACCTAGATTCTGTCCGATCGGGTTTTATGAATCGATCAAAAAGTCAATCTTTTTGGCCCTGGGCTACCTAAAAAGTGTTAGCTCCGACTATAAAAATCTGCTTCATGGTCAGTCGGGTCATGGTGAGCTGGGATTCTTCTAGTTGGGGTTTCAGCTAGTAGTGGAGTCACACCGATGGTTCGGGTCTGATCGAACTTGCCTTTGTCCTTTCGGTTCAATCCAGTTGATAGAGGCTTGGCTCTTTACTTCACTTTGCTCGACTTTGTCAAGCATTTTACTGCATTGTAGAGCATTGTAGAGCATTATTTTCACTTGACAGTTCTCGCGACTTCGGGCGTCCTGATCGTAACTAATCTCCAAAATTAAGTTTGAATTAAAACAGTTGGAGGCCTTCATGTCTTCCTCGAATGTACACATTTTGGTCTAAGTCTTATTGTGTCGTTAACAGCCCCACTGAGCATGCGTGAGTTCGAGTTTCGAGCATCGAAAAGATGTTCAAATGGGCTCGATGTGGCTCTACAGGCATTAGAAGGATAGATTTGCAGAATGTACCCGCTCAACAAAATTTGAACATGTTGCCAACTAACTCAACTTCACTGTGCAACGGTCAGCAAGGCACTATTTCACTCGATAAGGTAAAATTTCACTCGACAAGGTGTCCAAAGGACTGTGTCATCCACTCGACAAAGAGTGGAGTCACAAGACAGGGACAGGGCTGTAGGATCCGAGCGATCGTTTACAAGAACCGTTTGATCAAGTTATAAAGTATTTATCCGATTCAAAATATGTCTTGACTTTTTGACATCTTTAGCAGATCTGTGGAAGGGAGACATTAAATATTTATGATTCATGTAGGGTTTGGCGTCAAGAGACAACTACTTAAAGCTCTGTTCCTGCTTTCATTCATATCCAATGTCTGCTAATATCAATAGACGGTAATGCTGGACTATTCTGTAGCCCGTAGGATTTTAACGAAGACAAAGCACTCCTCTTCAAGTCGTTTTATAAAGTCAAACCTTTCCTAAATGAAAGTTTACATTGCGGCTTAGTGATAAAAAAGGTAAATATAGTTTCGGTATTGATGAGAATGTTAGTGAAACCGGAAAGTGGTGATAAGATTTCTTGTGGGCTTAGAGCTCGAGTTTGTCATAGCATTGACTTTGATACATTTTCCTATTGAGTATGGAACCATCTTTTTCAACGATTGGAAATGTATACCTGTAGCCATTTCGTTGCTGTGGCTTCTACTTTATTCCTAAATCTATCTACACTTTTTTTGACACAAACTTCATTTTTGGATAAATCTACAACCGTAGACAAAGTTTATGATTGTTTTTACCAATTCTTATTGAAAATGAGTGTAACAACAAGAGTGGGTTGCCACGGGACTGTGTGAATCAGGGAGTGGGGTTTGAGTGGCAGTGAGTGGTGTTTCTCCTTAGTAGCTCTACCTTTTCTTTTCCAAGGGTCACCCCGCTAGACAGAAAATACATTCAGTCTAAGTTTATCAGGCAAACTAAAGAAATCTTTTATGACGTCACCGAGCTATATTAAAATAATCCTAAAAGCCACCACAAAATATCGGTGTCTTCATTTTATTATACAAGTTAAAAGTTTATTTAAATTTGAGTGTTTTCGAAGAGGGAACGTATCATAGATTTGTAGCAAAAAAAGTCATATGCTCAACAAATAGTCTCAAAGTTCCAGGGGAATCAGGGGAAACTGTCTTGTAAGGATAATTTTGATTTTGACCATTAATCTCAGATTAGAACCAATTGTCTCTATGACTAAACTCAATCAATGACCTTTTTGTCATAGACTAGATGACACTACCTGGATCTCTTTGGTTAGAACAAAAACTTGCTTGGAAAGCCATTTTGAAAGAATTGATAGTTTGATCAGTAATTTTGCATTTTATCTTTCTTCGATGTCATAAGATGTGAACTTTCCTCGTTAAAAAGTTCAGACATTATTACAAAGGGTAATAGTAGTTAGCATATCGAGATGTATTTTCCAGTAGATTTCGTGGGTTTTTGTTGACTTTGGGTCTAACTGGAAGCAACATTTATTTACTTTCATATTACTTTAGATTTATCTTAAGTGGTTGATACATAAATTGAGTCATGCGTTTATATCTCGTTTTGATATGTTATGCAACTGATGGTGGACAGGAAGCTTGGGTGGGTGTCATCAGAGCAGGAAAAACTGGGGCACCTTTAGTTTTCGGAAGGGAAAGATAATTGTATTCAAACAAATGGTTACCAAAGATTGTTTTCATGTCAATTTGCTTTCAGTTCAAATTTGTTTTCACCTCAAATTTGTTTTCAATGTAACTTTGTCAATTTTGAAAAATCGCTGTAAATAACGGATTCATAATAATCTCATTGCAGAATTAGCGACAGTAAGAACAATTTTTTCAAAAAAATTGGTACCCGGAGAGTTGTTCTACGTTGAGGTCAAACAATTGCTGTGACCAGTGTCTGGCGGAAACGTTCATGAATATGAATTTATGAAATATTCAGGTTCTTTACCACTAATGGACTTTGTAGAGACAATTTTGTAGATTCACCAATCATAGATCATTCTTGTGATCAAATACCGAAACGACTGGAAGCGAATACTGCAAGAAACAAGTGCGTTTAAGAACTAAAAAGAGCGGATACGATCATACGAGTAAAGGACCATTTAAAGTTATGTTGGCGCAACTTCTTCTGCCGGAATTCTAGATATGAAATATTGAGTTAAATTTGAATTGGGCAGTATCAAGTAAGACTTTTCTTTAGCAAAACGATTGAATACCTGACATTCATTACTCATTTTTGTCCCAAATGTGCATGCTCTTTATTGCCCGAGTGCCCGAACTTAACAGAAGTAACAATGGTACAAGTACGGGCTACGGAAAGCGATCATTAGTTACAACTATCAGAAAAAAGTACAACCAAGAGTTACAAAGATCGAGTGCAAGTATTATGTATGTGTGGGAAGCTATCATTATTTTCTGCCAACGTGGAATGCATATAGCACTTGTACTTTTATTCTACTCGACAAGATAAAGCTTGAAATCCAAAAACTGAATGACAGATGATAAATCGTCAGTTTATGATATATTTGAATACAGACAAAGTGATGAATATGACTTGCTACTTCAGATACGTTTGTTAAGACACCATTTAGTACTAAGATAACGTATGACATTTACACTATTTAAAGTTTCGCCTCTAAAAGACTTTCTCAGGTCAATTGGAAGCATTGCTGTAAATCCCGAACCCTAAAATGGCTGTATTTCAATTATTTAATTATGTAGCGTCGTAATTATTGATTAAGGCTATGCCTCTTTCATATAACTAAACGCGCCCGTGTCAAGTTGAAAAGGTATTTCGATTTACTTTCATTGACGTATCCTGAAGACTTACTTCCTTCTTAGTTCCGGTCGGCGGGACCAAAATTGGCGCCAACTATTGTGGTCCATCATGTACCTCTCAAGTTCATTGGTATCCTTGAGCCCAGCGTCGCGAAGCAGTATGTCGACATATGTACATATTGCCCCCCCCCACCTCTTTACTTTTTCCCTGCTTAGGGGTCCAGGTAATTAGTTGATACGCTGGGGACGCTGTGCTCCGCGGAGAGTTTCAGCCGGTTCTTTTGTATAGTGCTTGACAGTTGAAGAATTAACCAATAATTCACTCTAGACGAGACACAAGCATTCTTAGAATGGTCTAACTAAGTCTGATAACACACATTAAGGTATGCGGTTGGCAGAGATATCAATCGCACGTCCCACTTTCCTCTTGTGTCATACAAGATTGGTAGCTTGCTGCGTCCAGCCTGGCTGCAAACTATCATTACTTTAAAAATGACAAGTTTCAACTCCAAACTACTGTTGCTGGCAATGGAACAATCAAAATGAAGGCCAGTAGTCACGTGACATACGCCGAAACGTCATAATTAGGCCTTTGTTATTAACTTCAGCTACCAGAGGAAATAGGCTAAGAAGCGACCTTATTGGTTAAATGACTGAAAGATATTTTTATGATTTAAGGAGCTCGTATTTTTTTGTTTTGTGTGTTTGTTATTTGGTAGGTACTAACGTATTCGTTGTTTACTTATTTGAAGCTTGCTGCAAATGTAGCTTAGTATGCTATTAAGTTAATGCTTAGTGAGTATGTAGACTAACGTCCTGTCTAAAAGAGAAAACTGATTCTCAAAAAGCGTCGCTACCTTTGCATATCCAATAACAAAGCTGTATATATTTATGTGTTGCCAAATTTATCTCATGTTATATAGACCAGGATACTTATATTTATCTGTATTGTTGTTATTACTGATACTACAAAATGCTATTGTTATTATTACAATATTATTATTTTATCATCAATATTATTATGCTGTTAAAATATTATTCCAATTGTGATTTTATAAGCAAAGTTCTTAAGTTGCAAAGATGTTATAAGGGAATTGAAAGGATAAGAATAGCAGCAGATATTTTCATTCCCACACAGGGAGTTTTAGAACTTACTTTCTCGTTGCTGTTGTTGTTTTTGTTAGTGGTGGTGGTGGTGATGAAATTAACAGATCTAGTAGGTATCTAGTGAAGATTGATTTGAACCTACCCCTACAAGAGCAAACTGCAACCTAATAGCACCTATTTCACGCTTGAGGTAATCACCAATGTTGTTGTACTAAGTGGGACATTTTCAGTCTTCATTCATGATTTATACGGGCACGATTTGAATCTAAAAAGGCACGCTCGAAGAATTTCGTTTTAGAGGCCGAGAAATATAAAACTGTGTTCAGCAACTTTTATCACTCAGAAAGTAAATCATGACAGTATATGACACGAAAAGGCAAAGACAGGTAAATAAGAAAAAAGAGAGAAGAGCAAAATGCAAAACGATAGCACCGTAATTTTTTAGCCATATCTCCTACAAAGTGAAAGCTACAACACTATGCCATTTGAATGCTGCTCTGATTTCAACCCCTTCTCACTATTCTTAATTATGAAATTGTTACAGGAAAAAGAGGAGTTGAAATGATTAGTTTAAAAAGTCACTAAGGGAATAATGAAGATGTTAAGGTGGTTTCTCAACTTCATCTTTGCAAAGTTAAGAATTAACGCAAACTTGAACCAGAAGTCTAGGTGCTAGATTTCTTAGAAACTTGTTTTTTCGTGTCGGGTTATCTGAGTTTAGTATTGTGAAACCTTACGTTCTCACATTATTTCAGAACAGCTATTTTCTCCTTCCATAGCTTTTAGGTACTTAATAAAACACAGAGAGAGGATCTCTAATCTCTGTATATATTTTCTAGCATTCCACAAGAAAGCTGTAGGCCTGCAGCTTCACAAAGGTAACCCATGGTATTTGAAACTACCAGTATATTGTCAGGTACTCGAGTTAACCGATGTAAGAGATCAGCAGGAATATGTCAAGAGTAGCACCTGCAAAGAGAGAACAAAACCTATTGTACAGTATAAGATCTTCAAAACAATGTACCATGCTTGTATTGTTCTCTTTTAAACGACTTTATATAAATCGCTCCCTAGAGGAAGTGGTGTTTAGTTTCGATTCAGTAGCCGTATACATTGTGCCCAACGATTAGTTTATGTTACGTTTGTTTGAAACCACCGCAATTGAACACGAGGAACATTTCCGAGATTCTCGAGTACAGTTATCAATGTTTGACTACTTGACCATGTAGAAACTTGGAAAAAACAAGGTATGTTGTGTTGTAACAGTAAGATGATTCTGCTAAGTGATAAGACTTAAAGGTGATTTGGCATTTGTTGTCTTGTACATCAAAGAAGCGTCAATGCAGAGAAGCGGACAAGGTGACCAGGTAGATGAACAATGAGTGAATAGCTTGTTGTTTTTGCAGTTGGAAGTCGACCACTTGTGGGAATGTCAGTGTTAGTCATGCACGATACTTCTACGAAGCTTCCGGCCAACGTATCGTTATTTAAGGTCTAACACATTTTAAAGCAAAGACATAACTCGTGTTATATGATGAAGTCAACGTGGCATTATTATGTATTGGATGCGGTCGTCAATGAGTTAAAAACGAGACAGGAAATAACGGTTTGAAGTTAACCTTAAGGTGAATCTATTTAGGGAAAATTTTGTCTGTTGCAGCACAATTATTCCTGTTTAAACAAATCGTTTGGATGCTAGACCAGGTAAGTACTTGCAGTGGAATCGTAAGAGTAGTTTACAGCATACATTGGGTCGCTCCTGCCAGTGCTTCCTTGATACAGTCATTCCATGTCGGATGGTGTCTAAGAATTTGGTTGTTTACGGTTATATACATTTCCATCTCATGATGTTTAAAGGCCAGTTTAGTTTGTATTATAATTGAGACAATTCCTCATTGTTTTGGAGGGAATAAATATATATATTTCAAAGCTATTTTAAGCATTTTTGTAGGGTACTTTGTCATTATTGCCTAAGCATTCATTGTGGCATTACGGTAAACTTACACTTAAGTCCACTTGGATATTGCCAATAATATATTTTCGTCAATAAAGCTATTTTTGCATCCGAACAATTTAGCAGCAGTACAATTTTAAGTCGACAGTAAAGGGAACATATTGGCGTGCTCTTGGTTAATCCTACTCATTAAACTTAAACGCAGCTTCTTTGTAGATAATGATTACTTTTTCATAACACATTACAACTAGTATTCAAGTGTCTATGAACGATTTCTTTGTAATGAGGTGTTTGGGTAGAGAAGATTGAGTTTAAGAGTGCGGTTACACCAAGAGTGTTGAAATTTGGAACATCGCAGATTATCACGTAACCCTCTCAGAACGTTATGAACGATAATTTCTTGGTGAGTTCTTACTCACTACCTTATCATTGTGGGTTTTTTTACATCAGTACGATGTAGGACTGTAGCTCAAGTAGTCCTATTAATGTATGATTTAATCTGGCCCTTTCATAGTTAAAAAGGCTAACAGCGAGATTTGTTTTGTACAGATAATGAAAGCTAGTTATTGTGATCTGCCTGCAGGTAAATCAGTGATCTGTGTCACATGTAATAACAAATGGAGTAGATGTAGGCAGTCACATTTTCCCGGGAGAGGGCAAATGCGAAACAATAAAAATAAAACTTCTTCAATCATAATGATAAAGAAACAATGTGTTTACTTGAAATTTTTGCAATGTTCAAATTTGAGGCTGATAGTCGAAGATCGTTGTGTTAAATTATGTTTACAGTATTGTAAACAGAAGTGAGCCAACCCTATAGAACAAAAAATTGGCTCTTGCGCCTATGCATTTCTGTAATGTACAAAATATGTCTGTTTGGCTATCATCGATTTTATTTCCCTTCTCGATTTGTCCGATAAATTCAATGCCGGTAAACGATGCTCTTAGAGGCACCGGCCAATAGTTACGTTGAGATGTTTAAATGCCTTGTAAGTAAAAGGTGAAGTAGTGAAGTAACTCCTTACAGAAAATGCCTTAGCTTCACGGTGAGAGATGTAAGATCTCCATTAAAAATATTTTGATGAAGATCTCCATCAAATATCTTTTTAGGAATGTAAAAGCAACATTAGAAAACAGCCGCAAAACCTGACATGTTTGGCGCTATTTTACTTTAATATCCTCCTCAACATACCCTTTAAATCTAGACAACAAACTTTTAAGAAAGGTGCTAACGTACTAATTAAACAAACAATAGGCATAAAACCGAAGAAAAGGAATGAGAGGAAGTCATAGAAAATCTATAACTATAACTTTTCCAAAGTACATGTGTTACAACAAGTGTTGATGGAATCTCAACGCGAAGAGAACACTTAATGGCTCAACAAATCTAGAAATTTCGAAGTAATGTGTAGACTTAAGTAAACAACACCTGATCGAATATAAGACATTATATTTTAATTGATTAGGGACTACAGTGGGTGGCAAGACTGTTTTGTTTAGTAAATTTGGCATTCTACTATTCAAAATGCTTTGCTTTTCGTAAGACGTTCGCTTTTAGACTCAGCTTGACTTGAAATTTAATTTTTAAAAACATTAGTTAACAAGATAGTAATCAAGAGAAGATTCAGTACCCAATTTTTCTCAGGTGCCGTGAAAATTCTAGTAATGGACCCTATTCAAAGATCAGTAGTTAATAGGGCGTGTGGAATATCACTCTCCTTCTCCTCCACTAGGTCAGTAAATTGGTAACGTGCCCGAGAGGCAGTCCTTTGTGATAAGAATTAACTCAGCGCGTTAACTGTGACGACAATTTATGGTCTAATCATAGTAAACAAGGAAGTGCACAAATTATTCACAAAACCTGCATTTTTGGCTTGTTATTTATCTAGTAATTTAGCATCGAATCCATTACTGTCGTTTCTTTGATGATTTAGATCAAAGATAAAAAAAACCTTATTAATTTGGTAGACCAACACCGTCACTATTTGTCCGCGACTTCTCCGGTAAAATTCAAAGAGTTTGACTTGTTCTCTACATCAGGATTACGTAAAATTTCCTAATTGAAGCCCAGGCGCTTATTGGAAAGAAGAGCGTCATGAAAACTGGGTGCTAGGTGGAGGTAAATCGTACACATATAAAATACATTTATGATACGATGAGTTGCGATTACTGACAACCCTTCACTCTTCTGTATTATACAACTTAAAAGAAAGAAGATGGGTCTCTTCTTTTTCATCCTTTCCCTCCACCTTTCATAACATCGTTTTCAAATGTTAAAAATGTTGAAAGATAGAAGTCTTAGCCTTGGCCAGAATACTTATAGTTGTAGAGCCTTCTTAAGCCAAGAAGTTTTGGATAGTGATCTAAGTCGATATTTCAGTTACAATTAATAACCACGACCTGTTGAACGACAAAGTTGAAACTTTTCCTGGGCTGATGCATCGACTTCTAAATATTAACTTATTAATATTTAGAAGTCCATGGCTGATGACAGTCCCTCCATGGTTTAGTCACATGGCACAGAGAGGCTGGTCTCCTGAATTGCGTAGATGTCGATGCCCATCATCGGTGGAGTATTGGGAGCTAATGTGGTGAACATAGAAGGAATGAACTTTGATATTTTCAAGTCCCCTTTTCTCCATAAGACTTTGCAAATTTCAATGTATGATCGTGATCAATCTATGTCGATGTCCGCCGGGGGAGTTTTGAGACATAATGTGCCGACTAGAGACATGGATCATGTTGTCAACGGAGGCCACCTAGCCCAGTAAAGTGGAGCGCGTGGGTCACAGGTTCGAATCCCGCTAATGACATTCTTTTGTATCTCTCTAGTATATATTCATACTTATATTAGTACTTATGCCAACAAGTTTTGATAGTTGTGTAAATAAGTTCAGTTACAATTATGAGCCACAACCTCTAGAGATAAAGTTGAAACAGCTGTACCTTCTGTGTTTGACCCAGCCTTGCGTAACACAACACCGATTCCTTTAAACCTTAAGTGGCTAGTTTAAATAGTTGCACAAATGCACTTATACGACGAGCATTTGTTTTATCCGATGAAGTAAGCAGATGTTTCATTGCAAATGTGAGAAATAGTTGGTATGTATGGAAAAGTTTGGGATTATTACCTCTGTTACACCAACGCCCGTTTTATTGATAGATTTGCAATCTCCTTGCCTTGCTAGTCCTTCCCATTAGCCATTCGTGAGAGCTCCACTGTTGAGTTGTGATGCTTTCCATTTAATTTTGGGGATAATTTACAAACAGGCATCTTCTTGTCTGGTGTTTTACCTTATTTTCATTGAAAATTTTTTTATATTCGTCTTGCATTGAATTGTTATGCAGTTTATTGTCTGGTTCCTTGCTGCCCTGATGGTTATACCCCTTAGATTCGACACGTTCTTTGCACCATCTAATTTTAAGCTCTGCAGACCTATTTCGCACTCACTAAATTTCTACTTCCAATTTGTACTGTCGTCTCTTTAGAAGGTACGGCTTCGTATTACCTTCCCTTCGTGCATATACCATGTAAGTATATCGCTTCTCTCTACCCTGATTCTTACTGCCCTGGCAGTAGGCCTTGCAGGCTCCTTTTCACTACCCGATTTCTAGATGTCGCACTTGATACTTCCCTCCATACATGTGTTTATTGTAAGACAGTGGGTCTTCTTACTTACATACATAAAATAGCTGACGGACACACTTGCGATATAGAGTAGCTGAGTACATTCGCATTTGTGCATTAATTGTGTCTTATAGGGTTTGATTTGTTGTCTCAGAAATAAATTAGCAAGTTAATGCTCCCTCCCTGGTAACTGTAGCAATGAAATCATCACCCGAAACTGAGAAGTCACCGTTTACTCTATCGGTCGTCTAATAACAGTGCCGTAACCACTGGGGGGCTGGGGGGCTATAGCCCCCCCCCAATAATTTTCAAGGTGATTGAAAGAATGTTCACAGAGTTTACTGTTTTGTCTTCTTTATCTTCCCAGCTTG
>JAAAKL020010899.1:0-14023 GCA_010016065.2 Carybdea cf. marsupialis auct. non (Linnaeus, 1758) | reverse complement strand
TAATTTTTTGGATGTGTAATACTTTTTCCCTAACATGGACTTGTCTATTTATTTTACCGGATCGTGACTGCAGGAGTAGGGGGGGGGGCGACGTAAGGATTAATGTAAACCACCTTTGAACAGGAATCCTCAGTATCTAAATTTTTCAAGGTAGTTCTTTCTCGTACCACTTCCAAATGTGTAGAAATTGTCAATACCATTATGCTTCCGAGTCAGGTTTCGTGTTTGTTGTGTTTGTTTCTCGTTACACCACCCCGGGATATATGGGGTAGTCTTAAGCCACTCAGCTTGCCACTGTGTACATTGTTCAGAGTATTATTGTGTAGGTCACGTAGACAAGAACAGCTAGATATGTCACTTCTTAATAGGGTGGTATAGCCTAGCACACAAAGAATGCTTATTTAGAAGATATGGAGGGAACACGTTGCTACTGATCAAGTATAGGAAGGGTTCATCAATTTTTGAATTTTCACATCTTTCGAATAAGACTTACAGTATTATCTTTTGACTCCTAGGTGTCCAAATCCCCCAGAGAAAACAGGATCCAGTTCATATTTTTCGATGGCGAAGCACGATTTGTATACTCAGATAGAAAAGAATATGTTGTTTGCCGATCAATTACGCGTGCCACGCTACTACCATGAACCTCGCAAAGTAGTCCGACGTATACTCAGGATAACTTTGATGTGTAATGTTTCAGATAATTATAGGAAGAATATCTGGCTGCGAATCACTCGCCAAACAGACATTGCTACCTGCCAATCAACAAAACTAGTATTGCATTCAATGAAAACCAGATTAAAAGTTAACTTTAGGTTGTATAATGCCATATCGCAGGCAGCCAGTTAAGTACCCTAGGCTGTTATTTTAGAAACAGCTTTTATTCGGGAGGGAGGTTATCGGAATAGGGCGCGTAGTGGGACCCTGTCGCTTACCTGAATGATCATATGGATGATTTTTATCAATGAACACGTTTCAGGCTTGTTGAAACGCTTGTCTCGAAATAGAACTTGACTGTCATTGATTCTACTTCTCTAATCATTTGAGAAGGAATCAATTATGCATTTGATTTATGAGATATTAATACCTGGACTGCACACAGATCTTGTTTTATTGTGTGATAAATATAAAGCATAAGAGAAACATGTCATACATACCCCGATCAAGGAAACTATGCAGTTCCTATTTTGAGATTAGTAACCAATTTTACCTGGACGCTTAAATGGACCCGGGAAATTACGAGAAATATCCGGGAGGACTTGGCACTTATCCGTGCAGAGCGCTTAATAGGTTTTATACGTTACTTTTGGTGTTATTGTAAGTCGACCTTGCTCGTATTTAAGGGAAACAACTTAGTTGGTTCCTAATTATGTTTTTCTCGATTATTTAAGGAATTGAGCAAACAAATTGAAGGACATACTATCTGTGCCCTTGGAGATGGCGCAGCTTGGCCCGTACAGGTACGCAATTTTTGAAGAATTTGCCCTAGCTCATTTTGCTGTCTTCTCTTAACGCAAATACTGTGTTTGCGGGGGCACTCCGTAAGAGTGTGTTATGGAAAATGTAAAAGTATAAAACCAAGGCTTTATTGTGTGTTTAGAAGAAGGAAAATCTCTTGTTACTTACGACTCGCATCTCGGTTGCTCGTAGACAGTTGGAATATTGTGGATTAAATTGCGTCTGTTTGCCATCTTTCAACGTTTCCAATTGCAAAATGACGTCATTTGTGAATGAAAGACTAGGTTTTCTATGGCGTTTTTGAAGTCATTGTGGAAATATTAGTGCACTTTGAATTCCTCACCAACATTTGGTAACCCTTTGGCAGGATTTCAAATGCAGACGAACACTTTTTCATAACTACTAGTTAAACTGATCGGTACCACCCTCAAATGATGCCTTATTGTACTGCTAAATAGTTTTGATAAGACGCCGTCGTATACATGCTTATGGAAGAGGTATATCAAGGAGCCCTAATAATTTTTTTCCCTTCAAACGACAAAAGCCAAAACCGTCACTTAGTTTTAACCTAGCATACTCGAGAAAGCTCCGTACAACTTTGGATCCCTCCCCTGTCTTTAAATGTATGTGCTCAGTTGCCATTAATGAACGTTTTAGTACCGATTGTACTTTTTTTATTACGAAGTCATCGGTTGACTTTTGCGGGATGCCGGAGATTTTGCTAATGGTAGCATTCAAAGACAATGGTAACATTTCCAGACAGTGTTGGCAGCACTTTACGTTCGTTGGACAGATACATGCGTACCTTATACGCTATCCCATGATCGCAAAGACCTTTGAAACCTCAGCTGGGGTTGTGGTCAATATAAGTTGAAAATATTTAACTTCTGAAATCAGGGTCAACAGGGTGACACGTAACCCAAAAGGCTGTTGTTATACGATGGGGCATCGTCCATACTTTCTGTTTAAAAATCAAACATGTACCTATAGCTAGGAATCCCCTGGACAGTCATACCTATATTTGTACTATTAAATTCCTTTACGTTCTTTGTAAAATGATCGCACCGACTCAGTAGTGCGATGATGTTCCTGTGGTCATCATGAATAGATTCCAAATTACTTTGTTGAGTACAGATACATGTCTAAACCAAAGGTAATACGCTTTTAAGATTAGAAAATCACTCATGGATTCAGTTACATCAGGAAGGAAGTTTTCGACATACAAATAATCTGCTAATAGCACGATAGGTAAGCAAAATGTCAATGTTTCGGTAGAACATTGAATGTTATCCTAGCCCGTAATATTCTGCAATTTTTTTGTCCTTACTTGCTGCTGCCATTGTGTGCGGAATTGTGAGCTCTCCCACTTAGCGAGGTTTGGTCGGTTTGGGTCACAGTGATTTCCAATGCAAGTCCATCTCTTTACTCACGTCTTTTTATGCAGATTCTGCCTTTTGATCCAAGCAAATCACTGTAAACTCTGCTATATCAAATACCTTAGCCAAATAACTTTAAACGTTTGCTTTACTGGCGTCCCATGATTTGAAGAACGTAAACAAAAAACCTGCATGGATCTTGTTTCTGTTATTTACTGTGGGCATACCATGCTTACTTCTGTACGCTCACCGTACTTCAAGGGTTTAAGACTAAAAGATGCTTTGGAACGATACTAGAGAAATGGAAGAGATATGACGACTGAGGCGCAAACCTCTACCCATACATTTTACGCGTGTGCATAGTTTCTGTTTCTCTTGTATCATTGAAAAACTGATTACTTCCAAGCCTCTCTTGGCAATGATAGGTAAACATGACTTGACTCCTCAACTTCTGTAGAACTGCTTTCGATAGATCACCCTTCTTTCGGCTGGCAGTGATTAACCGTTCAATGTTATCAAATTTAGCTACGTCTCTATGAATTATTGTCAGAAGTCAATAGTCGATTTGTGTACTTCACAATCTTCTGTTTGGTGTTCCCTTTTAACGACATGGGTACCTTCTGCCGGTCCATTACCCAGACTACTATCAAGGGATAATATCCTAGATGTCGATTTTACTCGAAGCAGAGTGGCAACAATATCTCATTTCATTTGTAACAAATATTAACACAAATGAAAAGAAAATTATTTTATCGAAACCTTAGACAGTCGTAGACAGCATAATCATCAGTAAACTTCGATGTGATAAACGACTGTCAAGCTTGTAGACAAGTTGTAACGAGCTAGTTACGAAGCGGGCACAAACTTCTTCGAGGCAATCCCTATATCTTCCCTTCATGGTTGGGTGGGAATGGCGAAATTATGGGGTTGTGAGGTTCCTACTACATCAGAAAAGGTCCTATGTAGTTTTTCGAACATACATTGTCTGTTTTAGTTACATAAGAAAGTATAAAAATAATATTTTAGAAGAGTGATAATGTTTATGAAACATGCACCTGAAGATTTATTTTTGTGCCAATCAGGGGCGCAGGGACGTTGCCTCCTCCTTATACCGTCTTTTCTTCGTTTTTGTTCCAAAGATCTACTATTGGAACCTTTACGAAGACTTCATTTTATTAGGAAATTTAAAAAAAACTGTTAATTTTTCTTCTAGGGATTGATTCGCCACTTCCGCCCAGAGCTTGAAGAACGAATGGCGAAATATCAGGAACAGTTCGAAAAGATGGCAGCTACTGCTTAATATCTTCTCTTTTTTTAACTTAAGAGCGATAGTTATTCGAAAAGACATTGATACAAATTTATTGACGATTGCAATTGGAGCAACGATATGTAAAAGATAATCCGGCATCCAATTTGTGTATTGAATATTACAACTAGTCAGCGAGAGATATTGTATACTTGCTCAAACAGTTATGCGGTGTACTTCGTTTTTGTCTCTTACCAGTTTTGATTCTGCCGATATGAAACTGTTGTAGATATGAATATTGTATTTTGTTTGTAGTCTCATGGAATGTAAACACAGAAAACCTTCTCTTTATGAAGTAATTATCCGCAATGAACAACCTACATTCATGTCTGAATACTGATGTAAATTATTACATCGATTCCTATTCGCCTTTGACTATGTAATTTCCTTGGAAAATGTTTGCGTTTCATTGTCGCCACAAGTTTTTTCACTGTTGGTGTGTGCAAATCTACTAGGGCCACGGAAGACCTGACTGAGGTTTTGTTAAAGGGGTCGGGAACGGCTCGTAGCTCAAAGCTCTTGTAGTTTACGCAGGGCCCCCGTTTACAAGATTTTTTTCATGCAATCTCTTTGCACTGGCTTTAAACTTTCGTCGAAAGCAGAGGCATTTGCTTAAAAACCTCTTAAGAAGAGGTTGATTTAGGTTCAAGCACTTCCTTTAGAGCACGAAGTATTTAGTGTAGTAAGCAGATGAACTTGCTTTGTAACTAGTTTTCTATCCGTTTAAGTGATATGTTCTACCCTACCAACGCTAGTGATTCCAGACATAGAGTGTCATCTTTCTCTGCGTTACACGATACATTGTAGTCAAGTAATTTTTTATGAACAAGCATCTGCATGCTCTATTCTTGCAGAATATAATTTCAATGCCAAGTAGTTGTAACTTGCTAGGGTTTTCATTTTACAGGCGAAGGCGCACATTAACATAGATGCTTTCGACAATTGCTGAAGATATCCTTTCCTTGTCCCTTTACAACTTCCATGTTTTCTCTGGCTTAAGACCTAAGCTTCTCGTAGTCGTTTACAAAATAGTTCAAAAATCCAACAGCTACCTAATTACAACACACATAGTTGACTATCACAATCTCTTGGTTTCCATTATCCAGTTGTCATTCTCGAATCACATGTTTATTTCTCATAGTTTTGCTATACTATTATACCAACCGAACGTCGACATCTAATGACATTTGTTGGAATTTGACACTCATCACGGTGACCTCGAGAGAAATCCTAGGATCTTGCAGTTCTTCACAACACTGCACGTGCAATATGATTTCATGCTCTTGGTTTTGGCTTTAGACTGTTATGTACATCAGCCTATAAGTTATTAGGGCATCTTTATTTCTCTGTCGATATACGATCTTGTGGGCAGAAATAGTGTCACTAGATTAGTCATGTAGTCGCCCAAGCATCTCCCAAAATGTTACTAGTAATGGAGTTGCTTCGAGTCAAGAATCGCTTTATCTTGAAATGCTAAGCTGAAATGCGAGCGCTGAAGGAGGGCAAACGGTGGCCACCGATAATATAGCGGGATTGCAAGATTGTTACATGCGAGGTGGTAACCACTAGAAAATCCTCAATTATCGAATGAAAGTCATTTTACCTGAGCTATATACGCAATCCTTGGCTAAAATCTCATGGCAATTAATGATTTGTGACATTTAATGTTCCGTGCATCAAGGCTGCATTGGATTGCAAATGCAACAATTACTTTTCAGGCAGACTGTTGATGACAGATGTGCTGCCAGTCAATATGACAAGGAAATTGCAAGACTCAGAAATCTTTTTCTGTAAAAGTAATTCGGAATTGTGCTTAACTCTCTTAGTGACTCTGTACTACAGCCACGACCATATCACACACGTTTGAATATGCTATTTTTAAATGCGAGTTTTCGAATGTAACTCGTTCAGGTATAAGAAAAGTATCTCATGTTTAACAAGAGTTATATGACTTAAAGTCAGCTTTATGTTCTAACATAGTTTTCCACAATTGGTTTTACTCAAATTTACTACTATAGAGAGGATAACATACAATTACAGTTACAGTTCAACCCACTGGAAAGGTTGCGATTAATATGTCACCTCGCCTACACTGGACGCTGAAGTCACAGACGAACGTAATCTTTGTCTTGCAAGCAAAGAGTATATTCATTTATGACGTCGAGTGATGAGTGTCTATGTCATAAAATTTATGGTGAGAATACCAAAGTATCCTCATGTCTGAGTCTCCGCAGACATCATACAAGACCTTCTTTTCCTTCATATTGGAAAGTAGCAGTTAAGAAAGAAATTTCAAATACGACAGCGAAGCATATCACAAAGCAACGACCAGTTTTGATATCTATAAATTAAGATCTTACAGGAGTGGTTCGAGCGAAACAAGCACATCTCTAACATCGATGCAAAATGTTCCCATACTACTTTTATTTAACAGTTTTGTATGGCTAAGGTTCGGACAAGTGAGGAGCATCCCTTAAAAGCTCACAGTATCTAACATAGCTGCTAAGCACTGTACAATATTTGTCGTCATAAGCAAGTCCACTTGTTCTTCGAGATGCCTTTTCGGATCCTACAGTGGAAAAGGGTTCGTGATCAGCTTTAAGCATGGTATGAAATACAAAACAACGAAACATCCCAGTACAGAGCATATTTTCAATGACCCTTGAGTACCAAAAATATTGAGAAAAGCGTTTACTGTAAACGCTACAAAAGATGATGGAAGACTTCATAAAACATGGGTTTGACCTTGCTGTCGTACGTCGTAAATCAAGCCACAAATCTCCGTGGGTTCTGTTTTCAGCTAGTCTACTAGCGTCTCTCCACGCGTTTCCTCCCATGTACCGGTCTTCTCTACCATGGCAAGTTCATTAAAAGTAGATTTAGGAAACCCTATTGTATGGTTTAAGACTTAAGTAGACTCTGCGCAAAACTGCACCTAAACACTGTTTCACAATAGCATATCAAAGGTATACCTTTTTTTGTTTGCTATAAATATTGTAGCACAGCAAAATGTGAGTAAATATAACATATGGGGATGCGTTGAATACAAAAAACCGAAATATCAATTAACCAAGATTTCGATGTTTTATGTATCATCCTCAAGGTGTGAAATACTTGAGAGTTATGAAGATATTTAAGGAGAAAGCAATCTGAAAAACGTGGTATGTTATGAAAGATGATAAAATATGACAATAGAATAATAAAAAATGACGGGGTTGTTCATATCCTGTGTTTGGCAAAGAGAAGGCTTTCTTGAAGCAGAATATAGAAGAGAAAAGTCAGATCCAGCAGAAGGGTTTGGGTATTGAACAGGGTGAGAACGAATATTTGAGAAAGGTAAGAGTTAAAATATTGTTTACAGAGACGGCCTTGATTCCCAAATGACCCCCAAGGCGCCTATGAAATTGAGTGCGATCCCGACGTGGTATATCGATTCCAGATATCCTGACAGCTTTATCTGAATACTATTCAAACGTTCCAGCGTATCCATAAAGATCCTTGGTACACTTTATAACACACCCTGTGTATAATATAACGTAAAACGACTGAAACCTTGTGAATATGGTCTATTTCAGCTCCTAGAAAAGTTAATGATTTCTGCTTATTGCAACCTTTCATTTAATAGTTTTGATCACCCTTCGCGACACACCTAACTAATTCTCCATATAAAAGAATCACTGCCACTGCTAACTTAACCTGTATCATCAAATATGAGTAGAAGCCACTTACCTGTTTCCCTACGTTCTTAATTGCTAGTTGTTCCGGTGTCATTGTATCTTCTTCTTCTAATGCCTAGCAAAGCGGAGGAAGTATAATCAGTTAGCGTGAATCGAATAATGTACAGATTGTCTTATCAATAATGGTGTAGCATTGCATCACTTGAGAAGAGCCAATCAAACAAACAGTGGGAGTAAGGCTGTAAAAGTCTAGGCCGTAAAATATTTTTGATTAGTCATTCAAAGTGCTTGAGACAACGACAACATTATTACTTCAATGAATATATCAACAGCAAAACAATGTCACACTGGAAGCAATTTGTGATATCAGAGGAAAGTGCATCATTTCACTGAGCAACTGAGAAAGTACAACACTTGAACTTCAGTTGAAGCTAAAATTAGAATACCGGAAAACACAATTGGTCGCCAAAAATTGACGGAAATAGTCTATCATCATGAAAGGGAATAGAATAATAGTGGAGAATGGAAAATTTTTAGAAAATTAATGTACAGAAGATGAAAATTATTTCCGAGCTACAAACAAGAACAGAAAAATTCGGGACTGATACTTTCGGGAATTTCATTAAGAGGCATTAAATCATAATCTCACTCGATAAATCCACTTATAAAGCGGTATCGAAACATAGTCTTGTTTGAAACTTGGTCGGAGGGAAAGGAGCCTGCAAGGCATACCCCCACCACTTTTTTGAACCTCCCCTAAATACTATAAGGGGTATAAATCTTGGCTTTTTAACGTATTAGGTACAGTTTCAAGTCACCCCTTGGGGTATTTAAAAAGTTATTTCTTCCACTAATCATGATGGCAGTCTTTACTAAAACTTTGAACAATATTAACGTTTCAGCCGTCTACTTTCAATTATCTTCGTTGGTCTTGGGAAAAATAGAGGGAATGATTGACGGTGTTCTTTTGCAGCTAAGTAATAGCTGTCCAATCTGATCTTCCAAAATCGATGATATAGAGCGGGCTGATTTGTGTAAGTTGATATTAAGTCATACGAAATGGAGGTAGTCAAGGACGAAGTTAAAGTACGAACAAATATTCTACGAAGTAAAGACAACGTGGGAAAAGAACGGTTCATTTAAGAACGAAAGAAGCGTACTTTCTGGTAATTTTTCACTAAGGTCAGCATATCTTTAACGGTGTCTTCATTGACGGTACAATGATCATGGTAGTTTTGTAACGTGAGACCTTCCATCCATGTTTTTTTGTGAAGGTTAAGAAGCATCTGAAACAATAAGTTATTAAAAGGTCAGAAATGATGTGCAGATCATACAAATTGTCAGAAATGTTATCATGTGTTTAATTCTAGATAAAAAAATGATCAACTTCTAATTACAGGCTCTTATAATTATAACTACTTAGCAACAACTTACGCTGAATTATCTGTTACAAAACAACGCCAATATGAACGTGTGAGGGGTGGTGATCTAGTGATAACACTACAGTCATGTCATCTATGGGCTTTTGTATCGCTAAGCTGGCACTATCCTATTTTTGGTGCTACGATTTCTTGAAGGAATCAACAGGTCACTCCCCGTGCCCACCTTAATAAAGGGTCTATCTTCATACATACATATTATGTCATGGTGTGTGGCTCCTTGTGAGTGACGATAGACAATACAACACAAGTTTATAGTTGTAAGTGACTGCAATAAACTTATATTTATTACACTGCTACATACTGAGGCGCATGACGGTACGACTGAAAAATAACATATCTCTTAACGGTTGGCATGTGCTTAAAGCCAGCTCCCTGATCACCGCTAAATTACAGAAAGAGGAAGGGGAAATGGTTACAGAAAACTCAAGAAGCAGGTTTTCTGCGACCAAATACTGGATCAACAGATTGTAGTTTTTTCTAAGTCTTCGTAAAAATGAGCAAGAACATCCAATACAATTACTATATGAATGCGCATTTCTGGTATTATATGGTATTTAGATACCTCTCCCACGGCCAGGGAGGTCTGACTTTTACGTCTCTTAAATCCTTTTCTAAAATGTGTTGTAAAGGGTTCAGGGCAGCTTTCATATTCTAAACTGAACATTGTTAGTGCGGTATAATTCTGTTAATGTTACATGAAGCCTGAAAAACACTTTCCACCGTCTATTCGGTAAAGATCCCAATTACTTAATAAGGCAATTACTCGGGAACCCGACCCCTCTGAATGACAAAAGAGAAGCCGACATACATTACGTTCCTTGTCCATATATAACCAGTTGCATCCTAACTTACCTTTTGTTCTAATTCGTTTTTCCTGTAGTTGATTGTTATCGAGTAATAGTGTCTATTAAGACCATGAATTAACGCCTGTTTGGGGGAAAACATAATATTCTGTATTAAGGATATATATAAAAACCTAAAAAAATCCAAGCACATAACAAGTGCACGTAACAAGTGGTAAAAAGCATGACCACAAGAATGTATGTAAAGCGGTACAGTCTCCGGTCTCATTTCCAAATCCATCCACAATCCTTTTAGATCTAAATTTTCCATATGTCAGCTGGCTAAACTTGACAGACGTACATCCGATTACAAATTTGAAAACGCTTATGGTGGTAACATTATAGACTAAAATGTTTACCAAAAATCAAAGTACATATATCAATAAACTTTCTTACCAAAATTAATCCTTAAAATTTGAGTACTTGAACGAATTCCCGCGATAACCGGTGCCCTCTCCCCAAATCAGGCTATAAATCGAATACCCTCTCAAAGACCCCCCTTCCCCTCTCCAACAAGTGCATAACATCATCGACTATACAAAGTCCGATTGTCCGAATGTCAAATCGATTATTCTATTGGAAGAAATACTCAATTAACCAAACGTTCAAACTTTCTTTTTCCTTAAGTAACAATCCAATAAAGACCTCACCTATACATTGTTGTACGAACAAAAACTGCACGGTTGCTCTTGTGAAAAATGCAAGGTAGCAGTTAAATACATACTTGGATGGAAGGCTTCTGTAGATGACCAAGATTCGAGGTTGTTTGTCGCGGCTCCTGACCAAGGACCATCATGTTAGGATTTATCAGCCTAAAGGCATCTATAACGACCTGTGGAAAGAGTATTTATCACTTTAGCTTATGATCATAATGCCCAAGAAAGACGTTAGAAAAGTTTGTTTTATGCTAACTTGATGCGATCGCATATCTGTTGTCGTGACGTCTGTCTAATTGAAAGCTCAACTGCCTCGTTTTGAATATCAGGTAATGGTTTGAGTATATTCTTTCAAGTTTGACCATGATCGCATTTCTGTGCAGGTACACTACTGTTAAATTTGCATTACTAGAACCGCAAGGTTCTAGGATCAATTGAAGATATATCCCTTGCATTTTCCTGTATAATCGTCAACTTTCCATTTGCTTTGCGATCATAGAAAAAAACATCCGTCTAATCGTCCATCACGCTTGGAAATACCGATTCAAATAGATAGATAAGCTAAGGTCATAGCAAATTATTTTAACAGGGCTTATGGGATTCAGCAGTTCGAGTCACCGTCCCGGTGTAACTCACTTCATCGAGATATGAACTCTGCTGTGATTCAACGTCCTAAGGTGTAAAATTGGGACGTGGCCGTAATGGTAAAAACACACATGCGCCATATGTGGCTGCTTTGTGTCTACACTTGCCGGGAAGTCAGTCAAAAAAGGGAGTAACAGCAAGATGCGGGATAAATGTCGGTTGTCGAGAGCCTTTGAATATACCTGTCGTAGATACAGGAACAGATAAATGAGGTGCACTTTACCTTCCTTCACTAAAATACAGGTAAAAAAATTTCAAAAAACTTCCAAAAGCTGCAAATAAAGCTTTCAGAATACAGTGGGCATATATAACATATATAACTATATATACATATATATGATATTGAAATCATCAATTCCATTATTCAGATGCATTACCAAAGCTGATTTGTAAGTAACATAACATACTTTCCCCTTCACACTTTGAATTGGATCAACTACAACTGCCACGGATCGGTCAGAGAGTGCTTCAAAACTCTGTTGGGTATTAATGTCTACTCCTGATAACCAACAGCCAAATCCTGGATGAGAATGGTACCAGCCAACAACCATCTCAGGTCTGTTAGAAAGAGACAGAGAGATAATAGGGAAACAGTTATAAACAAGCTGTGACAGTATACTGAAGTTACAAATATAAATAAATTTTTGAGAAACATAATAAAATCGTATGTTACTAATTAACCTCAAACTGCATTATTACTGATACAAAAATATAGAAAATAAACTTGTCGCCAGGAAAACGAAGTGCATGTTTCGGGTCGCGGGTTGGGGCAGTCACAGATTTGGAGAAAAATACAATGTCATAAATGATGTAGACAATGTCCAGCATCTAACGACAGACTCTATTATATGGTCTCAATTTATATAAAATAATAGCTTAACACACTCAATCAAAACCAAATCTAACTCCCATGAATGAGTGTACAGCACTTCCCTCCCAGATAACTCCTATACAGAAAACTGCCATCAGAATACCCCCTCATGACAATTTCCAACTATACAAATATCGCACTTGAAGATTCCCTCAATAAAAACACTCAATGCGCAAACAAGGATAGTATCGTCCTCAAAAACTCTACTCAAGACAATTTGTACCCAAAAATATAAAGTGAGTGCAAATGAAAATACATGCAAATGAAAAGACATGCAAATGAAAATACATGCAAATGAAAAGACATGCAAATGAAAAGAAATGCAAATGAAAAGACATGCAAATGAAAAGATCTGCAATGCACAAAACTTGATTCATCCAAAATTTTTGTTAATGATACAAAGCGAGATTTATGCATCTCCTGGTTGTGTATTTTCTCTTTAAAATATGTGCACGGGGCAAAATATCTAAAATATGTTCATGGGGCACTGCATCTGAAATGAAAAGTTCGCATAAAGAATGGATTTGCCACAAGAGGGGTTTCATGGATGGTATTATTCATTTGGGAATTACCATTTGGGAGCTTCCCATATGGCAATTTCTAGAGGTTGATTTCCGGATGACATATATATTTTGTGGCATATGCTAATGTGTTTTATCTGGATGGGTGTCATATGGGAGGGAAATTTCCCATAAATCCACCATAAATCCTTCTGTAGTTCCATTGGACTTGGTCATTACAAAACTATCATCCTTATTGCTTACTACTCAATAACATTTAAATGCTAGCTTTGATTCAATTTAAGCTTATATCCATATATCCAATTCATTCAAAACTGACCAATATTCACAGTATTACCTTCCAGTCTGCTTCAGCATATCCAACATCTTGGCTTGAAACACTGGGTCCACTGCCTCCACACTCACACCCTAATGAACAATGATAAACAGGAATAGAAATATTGCATATTTAAAAAATATTCTTCCCTTAAGAACAGAGGTTGGAGTGTTGGGGCCAATCTTGATTTTATTTTATATCATACATATATTTATACACCAGGCTCACTTTCAATATTTTACAAACATTCCGTACAGCCACATAATAATAACAAATACATGCAGATTGATTCAAATGGTGAGGGAGGGGTGAGGTACCAAACTAAAGGTAAGTAGAACTTCTGAGAAAGTAGTAGTGGATGCTTTTATGACAAAAGAATACAAGAAAGAAAATGTCAAGAAACAGTTAAGTCTCTATCCCATGTGGCTATCTTTACACAATATTGGAAGAAAAACGGCTTGAAACCATAAAGTCAAATCAAAGGTTTATATAAAGCTTGGAAAAGTGTGATACAAAACTATGTGCAGGACAATATTTAAATTACTGGATTCTTCCAAACATTTTCTTACATAAACAATAGTAGTGGATCTTATAACACAACAGTATTTATCTATACAGTTTACCTCCCATTTACCTATTTTGCTACTCTGTAAGTTCGTAAATAACTCAGCTTCTACTTAAATGCAACTGTTATGTTACTTGCAAAAAAACTTCTATCGATGCAAACACCTTTTTTCTTGAAGACTGGCATAGAAATTATCATGAAGATGTACTAGTCTTCAGATTTGCAGCTGAAAAACTTTAAGGCCTCGTCCACACTAAGCCAGCTAAATTTGAAAACGGAACTTTATTCTTTCGGTTACACCTCCCGTTCACACTAAACCACTCTTATCCGTAACAAAAGTTCCACGAA
>JAAAKL020010898.1:0-14024 GCA_010016065.2 Carybdea cf. marsupialis auct. non (Linnaeus, 1758) | reverse complement strand
CTTTGTGTGATGGGGACTGAAATGGCGTCCAAAGTCTGACCTCACTTTCAGACGGAAGATGCTTGATCCAGTGTTTTTTAGAGATCAGTGGGGAGTACTGGTCCTGGGTTTCATTTTAGATCGCCCTTCTCTTTAACATTGCTGAAAGTTAATCGTCCCTGTTGGTTAAGAGTTAGTCATATTACTGCCTCGTTTTCATTATCTCGTTTTCGTTCTATTTCCTGTACATAACTAGTCATTTACTTTTGCAACTCAACTGTTCTTTGTATTTACAGTCCTCTGTTTTGCTTTAATACATCAGATTTGATATTAGTTGACTTCAGCGTTACTTTCGCTCTCTCTCTCTCTCTCGCTTTCTCTCTCTCTACGAATATGCGTTGACTTTGAATATCATTTTGCCAACAGTCCCGCCTGCCCATGTTGGGGGAGGGGGCCATCCCCTCTTGTAGTTGGTATGTCGGTCAGCAAAGCAGTTGTTTATGACCAATTAGGGTTTTCCACCTAATTTTCCAAGTAGAAAGTCATCATAGAAACGTACAAGATATGAGTCATAAAATGGTATAACTCCAGATAAATCTTAATGTTAAAAATTATCAGGCTCTAAAACTTTTCTATTCTTGTCAAAACGGTGCACGTGATGCCATGGGAATCGACTGTGGAAAGTGTTTTCCATGTATCGGATGATAGCAGTTCTGAATAACTGGAATTCGGCTGTAAGAGAAACCTTCCAAGCAACGCTCCAGCCCTTTAAATACTGAGAATCGTCCAATCAGAAGGTAAACCGAAGCGGTGATTTTTTTAGAAAGATAATCAGTTTTGAGCAATGACGCATGTTAGAACAATGACCTTGGCAAGACATTACTACCCTGGAAAGTAATGAACAAGCCTCGTTGACCTCATCACTGAAAAGAGAACATTCCTGGGTACCAAGTGGAGTTCCAATTAAGGACATAATTCGAATCTCACACAGTAAGAGGGACGATAGACAGAGGGGACATAACCTCTAATGCACAGCGATTTACGATCGAAATTGCTCTTGTAAGACCTTTAAGACTTTTCTGAAGAAAAGATTGTTATCATGATGGTCATGAGAACACATTGATGGGTGGAGGGTAGCGGGGAACAAGCTTGGTAGTTAGGGTATAGGCGTGGTGTAAAATGGATGTTTATATCCACGTATAATTTTAGGATAATAGTTTCATGAGACACCTTGAAAGGAATTGTGTTTTTTTGCGAGGAAATTACACCAAAATACATGTTAAGCCACTGAATTATTCCAATTTATGGATAATAGGGATAGAGTCACTCCCCAAGGCCAATAAATTACCTATCCCTGAAAGTGAATCCAGCACCTCTCGGTCATTTTAAACGAGTGTTAACTTTCGCTCCAACAACGCAGTAACAAAGCAGTTAATCTCCATTTCCTCCATAACTCCCCCCAAGACCCATTTCTGTAAACCAAATCAAGCATTCGGTATGCTCTTTGTATGAAAATGCGGTATCCTGTTCTATTTATTCCTAAAATATGATACAATAGAGATAAACAGAAAGTCGAGAAGTCCGAGTAGGAACACAAAATGTAGTATCTATTAGATTAACCTTTGTTTGTGCTGGAATGTAAAGATGGATTTTGACATTAAGGCGGTTTCCCTTGATGGTAGAGTTTCCGCCTTTGGTTCTTAATACATACAGATAGATAGTCGCTGTACTTTTGGTAAATTTGTAATACTCATGAAGTAAACCACATCACAGATTGAGCAGCGTGGAATGACTTGTATGTTTGAAGTCACGTAACCGAGGTCAAGGCACGTTGTCATATCAATGACGTAAAAGCAGTGGGAAGTCAGATCTCAAATTCTCGCGAGACGTGTTTTCAGTGTTGCGGTTTGGCGCAAATTTTGGGCGATTTTTTGTAGGAACGGCGGAGATTATCTTAAAACAATAGGATATTCTGTGACTTAAAGTTCATTGTTTTCGATATTTTAGGCGATTTTGGGCAATTTGGGAGCAAAAAGGCAGAGTGTTTGGTCTTAAACTTGACCCTTAAGTGCAATGGACAAGTTTACCTAATTATTTGGTAGTCTGTGTGGATACAAAATTACAAAAGTAATAGTGCTGCTACTCAGAGGTGTAATTGTTGGGGGCTAGAGAGCTGTATCCCCCAATATCTAGGGTCAAAGTGTTTTTTCTCAATACTGTGCGATCAAAATAGCTTTTTATTTACGTCAGAATGTGCATCAGAGGCCGTTTCTGAGAAGTAGATTGTAAAGAAATTTTCTTCGTCGTCCAATCATGGTGGGCAACATTTTCCCACTTCATCAATTTCAAGATGTAAATCGTTTAATATTTCTGCCACAATTACGGCGATGGTACTTCAGTAGTTTTGTCTGCATACAGGCTAAATGTTTGCCTGACAGAAAGGGACAACAATCTGACCCAATAATTTCTGTTGGGTTTGATGGGAAAAAGTAGGGAATGAGTAACTGGCCGATGTCAGGCGAAGGGCAAATCACTTGCAGTGCTACAGAAACGTAGAGAATTTTGCTAAGACAACAACAAGTCGGCGAGAGTGAACAAGGTTTTTCGGGAGTGGAACAGCTGTTGGATTGTGGTCGAGTTGTTGGGTTATGAACAACCAGTCATAGTTTCCAAACGTCGGCGTAAGTGACCACGGATGAAACTGTGGCAAAATTAGAAAAATATTAGCACATAGACTAATACCTTGCCGTCCATTCATTGATTGTTTGGGCCAAAACATGACCTTTTCTACGCTTTTCTTATTTTAAATTTTGATCAACGTGCCCGTGATGGTGGCGTAACGTCCCTTCCATTCCTTGATTTCCGTATCGCAACCAACTTTCATACTTTGTATCTTAAATACGAGTGTTCAGATTTCTATGTATGATAATGATGGATATATAATAAGGTAAAGTAACGTTGATTTATGAATCTGTTCATAAGATCTAATCTTTGTTTGTCGTAGCCTCGACGTGAAATCTGAATATCCTTAAAAACGTTCTCTTGAAAGAAGAGTTGAACCGATTATAGATATGTTTTACCAAGCACTGTCGAATGGTAGCATCTTTACTAGAATAATATCGAATACACTTGAAAATAATTGAGTGTATCCTTTTTGCCACGTTCAAATTTGGTGGAAGACAAACAATGCTTGGCAAAACAATGTATTTTGAAAGCAATATTTGATGGGAGACATTAGGCATCAGGTGTGTGATGAAGTTAATAAGAGAATTTTCCTCATCAACCCAAATGTACCTGGCCTATCAATACGGTTTAATGCAGGCTGACTCAATACCAGGCTGTTCAACCTGATTTACGAAAATACACGCATAAAGAGGTGATAATTTAGTACCAATTGCTGTACCCTAAAGCTGGTGGTACTGTTTCTCGCCAAATTCAAAAACGTTATTTGAAAGTATCAAGTCTTCTAATACTATTAAATTGTTGACCTCTATCGAAAGATAATCGATATGAAGTCTAGTTCTTTAAGATCTTCTCTATGTGGGATACTAGGGTACATTGCGGTGACATCAAAGGTCACGAGAATAGCATTGTCCGGTATTGGGCCAAGGCTGCTAATTATGTTTATAAAATCCGTGGTATCCCGTATGTAGGTTTTACTATTCTGCATAACCAGCTCAAAGTGCCAGCCTAAAGATTCAGAAGCCTCTCTGTAGCCGCCCCTAAGTTAGAAATGACTGGTCCAACTGGGACAGATGAAATCTCTTATGCATTTTGGAGAGCAAACTTAAATTAGCCATGTTAGCACTATTCTTGGTCTCAAAACTAAGGTAGCCAAGCTCCGTGTCTGTTAACCTTATTATGTAATGCTTGGATAAACGTATGACTCTTAGCTATGAGCGACGAAATCTGTCCTTTATCAGGCTGAAACTCACAGCAAGTACAAGAGTCGGATAGCTGTTTCTCAGCCTCTTTTAAGTAGTCTTCTCTCCTCGATTCGAGTCTGACAGACAACAACCGCAGCAGCAGCAACAAAAAGAATTTCTAGCTTTAGGATTGAGCTGTTGAAAACTCTTTACTTTACAGTCGCACCACGACTGCGCATGTGCCTGTAATGTAAGAGGAAGCAGTAAAGGCAATCAATAAGTTTAAACCTGGGAAGCCATCTGAAATAAAATAACACTTACATTGCTATTGATATGCGAAATCTTGCGGAGGGATTGAAAGGTATCAGGAAGGCACAACAGCCCATTGAATGGGCCATATCCATGGCGATCTTAATTAGCAGGCCTATTCACCATAGAGATGGCTCTGAAGCTGGGGGCCCTGCTGATTCCAAATCATTTCTTCAAATTTGACACTTTCGGAAACTTGTGGTCTTGCGCATGCGTATGATACATAAACTTGATCGATTAACCGTTGATAACAAACAAACACCAGTTGGAGCTCATGAGTTTTCTTCAATATGAAGGGGTTTTGGAGATGAAATGGGAATGTGTGGCAGAGTTGCCCAATACCAGGAAGTATTAAGCAGTTGGCAGTGCTACATATCCTTAACTACCCTTGAAAATGTGTCCCAACTACTTTTGATAAGGATCAGGTAATCAAAAATAGTTTCTAATAATAGTTTTATCTGTTTAACCATTTCAGCAATGGCATTCTGACTGTTTAATGTGAGATTAGAGAAATCTTATAATCAACAGTACCAATTTCTAAATAGGCCCCCAGCTTCAGAGCAAGCGCTATGGTGAATAGGCCTGCTAATTGAGATCGCCATGGCCATATCCTTTCCCAAACTGTGCCTGTGTAAGAAAAGGTCAGTTTAAGAAATCACAGAATTACAGAGCAGCAATGTAGATAAGGGAAATTACAGGTTGAGAGCAAGAGCTCTTGCTCAAAATAAGCGCCCAATTTTGGAGAAATGTTTCTCATAAGTGTCAAAGTTTGATGAAGAACCCTGGTCTGAAATAATTTCTATCAAATGGGTGAAAAAGGAACAAAGCCGGATGAAAACCCATTCTCGAATAGTCTGGATAGAGGAGATGTGGATGGAGCAGCTCTAGCCTTAATGCTCTTAGATGAAATCAGAGAACAAATAAGATTTGATCTACTGTTGAGTTTCCATCTATTCTATAGAAAGCGGATGTATGCTTAAAAAAAGATGTCGCGGTTTATTAAATAAGCTTTCAGATCCGAATAAGCGCCCACCCAAAACGCCCACGGTGCTTCATAGCTAATCTATGGTAGGTCATCCTTGTTAACTTATACTTCCCAAACACCCACCGAAGTTTAAATTGATAGCATTCCAATCACAAGCGAGTTTAATAGATGAAAGTGTCACAACAGAGTTATACTTCAACTACTGGAATTTAATGGAAAATATTTTGAAACACTTTGATCCTGTTCATGACATCAGTGATTTCAGTCGTTTGACCAAGCACGTAGTACCAAGGACGTAGTACCGGGCACGTAGCACCAGGCACGTAGCACCAGGTATGTGTGACATGTCTTAATTAAGAAAGGGAATTTTTACACGGATAACAGTTGTTGTAAACAGTTAACACGTTTTATTGTTCTATATATGGTTATAAGTGGAGTCACGCGATATTAGCTCCAGGCTCCATACGCTTGTACAAGTAGGATTGTAATCAGGGGATGGATGGATTAGACGAAGAATTGTATGATAGAAAGGAATGATCAGTGAAGTGTACATAGATTCTTATGGTTCATGAACCACTGACTGTCTTCATTGATAGTATTCTGACCACGTTTAAAACAACAGTGTCGAGATTAAAGGTAACATCTTCGTTTGGGGTAGCTGCGTCGGGGGCAAGCACTAATACTGGAAAGGAGCTGATCCCGTGCTCTCTGCTGGCCGTGTGCCGGCGTTTGACAATGCTTGACATAAAGGGTTGTTGAAAATACTATGGGGTTTCGATGTTGCAGAACGGCTTCTGCAGAAAAGAGAGGCAGTTTAAACAACTGTGATAATGCAGCACTTCCTAATAGCTGGTGACGGAGACGTAAACGTGTTTAAGACAGAGAAACTTGTTGTATTGTCTTCATTCTACGTCGTCCCATTGGCGACAGGTTTGCAAGAACTTGTTCATCATGGCTAGGCAGCTTCATGTCTAACGGGGTAAGAGTGTAACTTGATTTGAAGCATCATCCGTTATCATAGTCAAATGCTTAGTTTAAACAAAACTTCGGGCGAAGTTCATCGAACACTATAAAGCATTTCTACAGACCGAAAATAGGATGAGGCACAGACATAAAACAAATCACTATTGTCACCTGAGGCGCTCAAGTCATTTTTCGGGCCTCACCGGGCCCTTGTGCAGTAGGTTTCAGGCCTCTGCTCTACACAGTCGTAAATATTTTATCTCAACCACGTCGGCTTGGCAGATTTACATTTAGCCTCCGTTGGATTGGTAACATTGAGCCACCGGCAGAAGAGTCGGAGCTTGACTAAATTAGGTGGGAGGACATCGAAGCAGACGCGGAAAGGGGCCGGAGATTATATATCTTCTATATAAAAGTGTCTGAAAACGCTTCTTGGGGTACAACGATACATTTTGGGGCATGGCAAGCGCCACGTCCCACTCAAATGGCGCTGTCAATGACTAGAGGGCATCAGGGAGAAGTTGCAAGAGCTGACTACTACAATGTTGTCAAGCCCTAAATCAGAAAAATTTCGTCTCTGAGAGGAGAATTACTTTCAAGGTTGACAGTACGAAGAAAACCTCGAAAGTGAGTCGTACAATAATTTCAATAGTCTCTAACTGACTCAGAGAACAAAAAAAGACTACATCAATTAAAAATAATAAACATTTTTGTGGCGGGTCATGTGTTATAACAGCTACTGTTTACAATGAATGGTTTTCATAAATTACTGATGTAGAAGTAAGATGAATAAATGTAAATGCAGGGAACGGTCAGATAAATATAGGTGCCTAATAAACGGAAGCACTGATATCCTTGAGATATCGAATGAACACAGGTTAAAAATAGATGGATGGGCGTCAAAATGGTAATATAATGAAGGGAGTGAGATAGTTTAAATACACTTCTAAATCGTTATGGTTTCGCCTACTCCTTCCATCCTTGCCCATATAGAGAAACCATGGGTTGTATCAGTATAAATTACATATTGCAAAGCGTGTCTCTGCTTTACCGAACTTCTCTCTATTCAGTAATGAAAATGAATAAAAACACTCCTTGTTTATCGAGCGGCACGAAAGTTGTTTGGTATAACGTTGTACAGCATTCAGTAGCGTACCGCGCGTAGCCTAAAGATGTGGACCCTAACGGATAAACAACCCATTAGAAATCTTGTCAACTTTCGCCGGTAATAATACTTTCTTCGAGGAAATCCCCGAGAAATCCTATTGTTTGATGGAAATCCCGTGCGTTCTTAATGATAAACGGTTTACCACCGAAGAGCTCCCACATCTCACAAAGTCAGGCGTTTACATGGCATGCTTCCCATTCGAAAATTCCTAGATGAGCCACCCGAAGCATTTACGTAACCCCTACCATTGTTCATGAATAATAGACCACCCCACCCCACCCATTTGCATAGATATCATAACTGTATGGTCCAAAACCACTTCTGATCTTCTAGAAGTAAGTTTAAATACTACTTACAAATACAAGGTCATTTCAAACGTGTGGTCCTACGAATATCAGGGGGAGGGGAAGGGGATAAAAGCAGTTAACGACCCTATCTGTTCCCTGTTGATTAGGCACCCAAAAAGCATTGTAGTACATATGTATGTAATACAACAATTACGAAGATAAAACAATGCCAAAGAGTGCAATTAACTGCACCAAGATTTAACGTGTTAACTTAACAATACTGGAAACTAACACAAATAAGGTGGAAATGACGGCCTGAGTGAACTGCGTTTCATCGTAAACATTGTAATGTAGAAAAAATCAGATAATGCCTAAAAATCAAGAGTGCGCAACAATATCAGAAGTATCAACATCATTATAACAACAGGCAGAACTGGCCTTGCAAAATATGAATATTCGAAGTAGCTATATGGCGTCAATGCGTGCATTCGAATCTTTCGAAAACTCAGTACAGTTCACGTTCGAACGCGTTTAAACTACCAGAGTGGATAGACATAGGACTGTTCCTTTACTTACTGCTCCGGCCCTTATAAAACTACGGGATTTTAACTGGGTACTCATTTCAAACTTGCGAAATCAATGTGTATTATGTAGCGAAGAAACAGAAGTCTTTGCCCATTCAAAGCAGTAGACCACGTTTCTGTTCATACTCGCAAAAGAACATAGATGAGTGGAAACGAACCGTATGGTATCGCTAATTGCTTACTTTGTGGTTGAAACTCAAAATATGACACAGTCCTATTTAGTAACTTAATATAATATAAACCAATCAAACACCAGCAGTTTCATATTTAAATACCACGATTGGCTCTAATACGCGTCCATTGTACGAAAGGGGGGCACATTAAAGAATCAGTGGTCTTGGGCAGCAAATAGAGGATCCGTCGATAGAGGAAATAAGGTACTGGCATTTACATCAATCCTTCTGTGCTCAGATATTAATTATTTTGCATAAATATTTGACCACACTTAGGAATTAGGGGGATAAATTGCATGAGACAATGTGAGAATGTACATGAAAAACGTCTATAGACGTTCATTTACGACTTAAAAACTGAATGGAGCATTTTAAAAGAGCAATTTAGAATGAACATGAACTATATTTACATCTTAATATAAAGCTACTGTAACCAGCAATATGTTTTCAAAGGCTTGACAATTTTTCGTACTACGCAGGATTTGGATTGGCAAGCTGCTTATATTCAATAGATAGTCATTAGCCCTAACAAGCTACGACCTTCACATTTAGAATCACATCTGCAAGTCTCCCACTGCATCTATACGTGACAAAGCACTCCCTGATTCCTGGGTTACTTTAAAATTGTACAATCTATTGCAATGTGCTGGGTACGATTTTTTTAAGTTCTTCAACTGGAATGCTTGGACGAAAATAACTTGGTACGCCATATTTTATTATTCCAACTAGACCGAAATTTGCTGCGGACATGATAACCCTAAAACCCGAAAACCGCTAGACGAGCTGCTTTACTTTAAGATAGATCCATGTGTTGCCTTAAAAACAAGAACTGGCTACGAGTACCTGGCAATGATCACCACCTAGTCATATGTTGACACTATCAGAGATGGGGAATTTCTGTAGCTGACCACCTAGTCATCTTGTGGCATTATCCGAGGTAGGAAATCACTGTAGCTGACAACCTAGTCATCTAGTGACATTATCAGAGGTGGAAAATCACGGTAGCTCACCTTAGTAGCCCAAACCAGCGAAGAAGTGTAATAGTCATAGGGTGTCTAACAATTTCAAGTAACCTACGACTCCAATTAATCCACTCCATTCTTCACAATACTGTTTCCACAGTTTAAACTATGGTTGAAAGAAAGGAAGGACGGCAGACTATTCTAATGCAGTATACTAACTCCTACGTAGTACCGAGCGAAGAACAGGTTAGATTTCCACGAATTTCCTGTTTGTATGGTTAGAAATCACATAGATGAGTCACTGGACACATTTGGAGCGTAGACATCAATGGTAACGATTGTGATAACATCTTCCTACTGCAAAGGTTTACAAGGTCAGCCCCTCTCAATGACTGTGAGGCTATACATACATCAAAACAAACGGAATTGATGAATCTTTTGTATGCACAGAACGGGCCCCTTTTTTATCATCTTGATCCAAATCCTACGCTTTTCTTGTCAATCTTACAGATGAATGTTAAAAGTTCCAATTTAGAGAGTCGTAGAAAACTCATTGGATTCCCAACTCCTCGTATCCACTTCTACAGGATCCCTATGTACATTCTTCGGTCGCCCAGCAGGTCTCCTATAAATTGAACGGGGTCCAAAAGGCACAAAGTAGTGGGCCATTGCGTACCCCATGAGACTATTACCGGGAAAATTAAGTGGTTTTAGATGAGGTCTTCTAACAAAAATATTACCGTCGCACCCTCCCACAATACGTCGCTGGATGGGGGACAGACAGATTTCGCTACAAAGAGCTTAACCCAACAACCCAGCCAAACATATCTCTTGCGAAGAGGACACTGGTTTTTTCTATGCCAGTAAGCAAAGGTACACTATCGTCTTTCCACTCAACTTGGCAAGTACTGTAAATTTACGCTACGGTCATATTGGTTGTATACAAAGCTGTCTGTATTATTTACGTATACGTTTATACTGTTAATGCATTGAGTGTATAGGACTGGCGCATTTACAAAATAGGCTCTGTTTGTGCCTCCTAACAGTACTAAACAGAGATGTTAATTCTTAACGGGAACTACGCTTTAGCGTCCATGGATGATCAATAGCAGAGGCGTTCATCTCTTTATAACCTGTGTTACATAGGAGTGTTCTGTGAGACTTAAAACTTTAAACAATCCGTACAGTAGTTGCTTGATTAACCAACCTCTTGTTTATCAGGAAACAACCACCCAGCATTTACCGAGAAACAAAAAACGCAAATGTACACTGGTGCAGTTCGGGGAACTCGCGGTACACATGCAAGGGGTGGCCCGAAGGCAATCAACGATCGAAACTTCTCTTGACATCACTATTTTTAAAACTGACTTACTTTGACCAAAATCTTTCGTAATCTGTTCCTTTTCATACTAGAATTGATAATAAAGGTATTTTACACGATTTCCCCCCAAAATTGATTATCAACACCCATTTTAAGGAATGCTGTTCCAACTCAAACAGGTCATAGGATAACTGCCATACAGTGACGTACATATTATCCTCAAAACCTTGATACACAAGCATCTCGTATTCAAGACAAACAGATAAAGCATTACAGCAACTTATCTACCACCAGCAGTGGCGGTTTTGAAGGGTGCGGGGCCAAGCGTCGAGAAAGTTTGCGGGGCCCTATGACGTAATGCATTGCAAGGAAGTTCAGCCATGTTCGTACTGCGGAAGTTCCAGAGACACTTTATTCCTTCCAGTGGATACAGTTTCGAGTTTACACTTACTTCCATGATGTTGATATGGGCAGTCAGACACATTCTTTTTTCTTAGCATTGAGGGGAGGGGCACCCTACAGGCGCGGGGCCTCGGGCCATGGCCCCGTCGGCCTCCCCCTAAAACCGCCACTGACCACCAGATGTGAATCCAGGGCAACCCCTTTTGGATCATGGACCATATTTGACTACTGGAATCAAACAAGGCCGCGTTCATCTTTAAAAATTAGTCAGAAAAGAAACGTCTTTCTAACAGTGCTTAGTTAAAAAGCTGGCCACACTCCTCTCAAAGTACATTTCAAAATAAACATTTCACTACACATGCAAATTCTGTTGGAACTATTGTGTTTTCCTTAGCCTATTAGTGCCCCAGTTCCCTCTGAGTTATTCTTTTATGTTGTGTATTGGATTTCAATTCTCTGTGTATTCAATTCCCTTGTACATGGTCTTGTCGTTCATCATAGGAATTATCGACAGGAAGTATTCTCATTTGCAAATTTCCAGCACTATGTGCGCCAGCTCTGCATTTCAACAAAGTCAATATTATTATAACCAATATGGGAAGCATACTGTGATAATTTCCAAAAGGGCTGCCAGGTTTTTATACTTAGGCTAAAAAACGTTGAGTTTTATCGATGATAAGTAGCATAAAAAGCAGGAAAAACCTTACATGCAACATATTTAGAACACATATTTTTACGTAAATGTTGAATGGCAAAATTAAGAAAGCAAAGATAAAAAAAATGATGGCGTTATAGGCCCGTGCCCCCAATCGTTACGCCACAGGACAAGCGGGTCACAGATTGGCAACTCCTTCTCCAGACGGATACACTAAGGAATGGTTTTCATTAAAATAGCTTTCGGCGTCTTGAAAGCAACAATTTTGATGATTTTACACTTTTACTGGGATAGATGTAAACACAGGACTGAATATCGAAAGTAGATGTCAAAAGGGCCCGAAATCGTAGCCTTGTAAGCCTTCGATGTCCAGTATTTTTTTTCCTACTTCTATTAAATCCTTTGTTCAATAGAAGGCAGGGTTGCAACTTCAAGGTATTGAGTATTTGAAGCATTTCCTCCAAACTTTTTCTACAAAGGAAAACATTGTTACCCAAGACTACGCCTACCCAAGTACCCACTTTTTATCAGCATAAAACACCACTTTTCAAGATTCCCTCGTAATCAAACTTTACAAGAAAAATAATCTTCAGACTTGAACAAAAAATTTTCCCGATTTAACAGTCTCGCCGTAAGGCTAGGAATCAAAAACCAGGGCTTCCACAGTATTACAAGGTCCACCCAGTCCTAATCCACATAAAACAATAAACATATTATCATGATCCACTCCTGCCGCAGCGCATCTAGGTGTCGGCATCTCTGGCAAGACATGCCACTCCGACTTTTTTAAATCAAACATTTCGGTGGTTTTTGCGGGGCCACTTTCCCCCATACCACCAGCAATAATAACATGCTCTTTTACTATACCTGACGTCATATCGGCGCGTCTACTTGGCATTGCATCGAAATTACGCCATACCTTTTTCTCTAAATCAAAGACATCAAAGGAATCAAGAAAATTCGTGGTCCCTTGTAAACCTCCAAGGCGAAAAATTCTATTTTCATGATGCATCTTAATATCAAACACTGATCGCACAATTATGTTCGGAAGGGTTTTCCATATCCCTGTCTCCAGGTCCATCGACTCTACAGCTAGCACCGGATCTTTTACGACTCGTCCACCTGTGACAATAAGTTCATTTTTATGAATTGCTGCATGACATGCGTATCGCCTAGTAGGCATTTCTGGACTTGCCTTCCAGCTGACATAACCTTTCTCGAACGAGTAACAACCATTGCTGCACTCATTTCTGCCATCAGTCCCTCCGACAACAAAAGTTTTCCCATTTGCATTCACTGCAGCGCAGCCCATCAATGCATGGGGCAACGATGGTAGTTGTTTCCATGCTTTTTCATGAGTATCAAAGCACTCGACTTCCGCTAGCGGTCGGTTGCCATTGGTGCATCCGCCGACGACTATTAACATACCATTATCATCAACTACTACGCCACCAGCTCTTGCAGTGTTCATTTGAGGAAGTTCTTCCCACTTTTTTTTGGTAAAGGAGTATGCCTCAGCTGCAGTAAGAGGCTGTCCTTTTACATTACAGCCACCGAAAACATAGATGAAATCTCCCGATACTATTACTGCAGAATAGGCTCGAGCTGTCGGAATATTTGGTAAGGTTTCCCAACGGATATTCAGTCCATTTCCAGGCATTCTCCTTGCATACGACAGAGCTGAAGTTTCACACACGATTCAAGGTTACCTACGAAAAAACAAAACAAAAGGGAAAACGGTGAGGCAAAGCGAAGGCAGAAATGCAGTATAACAGTACTTGATCAATGCACTGCCGCATTGCCGCATTACCAATAACATATAACGCGCAAGTACCAGAATCATGCACTTACTCAACCCAAAAGGCGCCGATTCCTTTACAAAAATTTTAAAACTTGAGCAATTTTAAATCGTACTAGAAAGACTAGATACCTCACTGTGACTCATAGAATCATACCTCATTTCCCAAGGGAGGCTATTTGGCACTCAAGATTTGCAAAAACTATCTGTAAGAAACGTAATACAAACTAAGGATTTGGTATTGAAGAAAGGAAGCAAAACAACGAAAGTTCTCTATGTCATTAACCTGCACCCTACACCACACTGTCATTCAAATCAATGGATCGCTTCTGCTTACTACTTTACTTTAATGTACACATGAAGATCGTTTCCGTGGAAAGTTGGGAACATAAGTATACAAACATTTGCATATGTTCAATGTCTTGGTAAAGTCACATTAAAAGAGTAAACAAGTCATTATCATCATCATGATAATTGTTATCATCATGATCATGATTATCATCATCCTCGTCATTTATCATTGTTATCATCATCATCATCATCATCATCATCATCATCATTATCATCGTAAT
>JAAAKL020010896.1:0-14025 GCA_010016065.2 Carybdea cf. marsupialis auct. non (Linnaeus, 1758) | reverse complement strand
GTAAGCTTTTGCAAGTCCTTTGATTTGTATCATTGAGCTCTACAGAAATGTATTGAGCACTGTCGCAACGGTATTCTTGAATCTATGTTTTACTGTTTGTAATGGCCAATTTCAGATATCAATTTCCCGATCCCAAATACTTCAAAATTCTAAAATGTATTACACATAAAACCCCGCTGGCTATCCGGGTCATTCCAAAAATGGCGGCATTATAGCAAAACATTGAAGACAACACGAAACTAGTAAGGGAGAGTGGAGCGAATGTCATGGTCCCACTGATCTCTAAAAAAGACTGAAAATCGAGCCTCTCGTCGTTTCCAACAGCAAAAAGTGTAGTCACGAGTACTAGTCACGAGTATAAACAATGTTACAATGAAGATAACATGTAACATGTAACATAATGTAGCGACTACAGAAAAAGTGTTATCACCGTGTAATCATAGCTGTTGTTAAGAATGACATCTTCAATGAAAAATGTATATCCATATACACAGGAAAGCATAAACATTATTTGTTGACATTGGCATGGGATTCAGCTACGAGTGCAAGATGTCCGGTAGAAAAAGGTATACTTTATAGTGAAAGAAAGGATATAACGTCTTATCGACATGGCATAATATACTATATATTGATATGAAAATATTTCTCACAAGTTTTATATATAGTATCACAACAATATATTGAAGCAAATTTTTCAGTAATTGTGTATTCTTCCGTGAACTATACTGATATCTGGTTGTCTGACATTTCACCTTGTAATTTGTACGAGCTCTGACTCTGATCTCTCACACTAGATGTTTGATCAAAAGTGTATTTTTTTCTTGGGAATTCCTTTTTCAATTCTTTGTTTCCATTTTCTAGTGCAGGACTTTTCATTTCTTTTTCTTCCAATACCCTTTTCGCTAGTGATTTTTCCCAATGACCTTCTTTCCAGTGCATTCCTTCCAGAATCATTCTCTCTAGTATATAGTTCATAGTTTGACAAATTATCCTACCCTTCACATCCTTTGGCTTAACCTTATAAGGCCTACAGATACGAGGTTATGCGTCTCACCGCTCCTAAGGTTATAACTTTGCCACCTTGTAAAAGCAGTTTAGAATTGGTAGAAGTCTTTAAAACCTATTCTTCCATAAAGGAAATTGCTTTCGTCCATTCTGTAAAAAGCGTCAAATAGGGCAAGGGGAAGAAAATGCAAAATTTTCAAAGTAGTATGCTAGAAAGAAGTGGGATAACAGTTGGATGGATATGGTCACAAGGGAATTCCAAAGGGTTACCTAGGGAGAAAGATATACATTATAGGAACAAATACAATTTGGGAGTTGCATCATGATGGAAAAGCCAATAATCTCTTGTAGAAGGGGATAAAGTTGATTATAACAACTAATGATGACGATCATTAAATATAAATAAATGAATAATAAATAATAGGAGACATATGAATCGATAAATTGCAATAATAGGAGACATATGAATCGATAAATAGCAATAATAGGAGACATATGAATCGATAAATAGCAATAATAGGAGATATATGAATCGATAAAAAGCAATAATAGGAGACATATGAATCGATAAAAAGCAATAATAGGAGACATATGAATCGATAAAAAGCAATAATAGGGGATATGATAATAAAATCAGAAAGTGAATAGGAGATACATACCACTTAAACACCTCTCGTCTAATCCTTTCTCATTGCATCTGCATTTTCCACTTTCGTAATTGAAGACAGTATTGGCATGGCATTGGAACATGTCCCCTGAGACAAAACCAGTGATAATAGTCAATAATTACTAAAAACAAGTAAAAATATTAACGAAACAGTTGTATATCAAAAGCTGTTGTGCCAGCTATAGATTAAATATCCAGGGATCAACAGTGTTACATATCTCTGAACTGCTTGTACTTTCTATTGATAATGTACTAGTTTTCAATGTCACATGTAATTCTTCTAGATCTTAGCTTTCATGATATTAATATTTGATTCTAGAATGCACCTCTTCCCTCTTACAACGTCCTTTTCCACTGATTTGTGATCAATTTAAGTTTCCTAGGCAATGAGTCTTTCATAAAACCCATAAAGTTCTCAGTTTTCAAAAAAGCTGGCTAGATCTTAGCTTTTATGATATTGATATTTGATTCTAGGATGCACCTCTTCCCTCTTGCAACGTCCTTTTCTACCGATTTGTGATCAATTTAAGTTTCCGTTAATTTAAGTTAAGTTTCAAAATATCACAGAGAAGGTGGTTTTTGCAAACTACTAACTTCTTAATAAGTATAGGACTACGGTCAATCTGTTCTGATTTCTGATTAAACACCGATAAAATTCCAATGGTATCGTGTCAATGAAAATGCCAGAGCGGTTACCTAATCTTGTCATAAACACAAGAACCAGGGTTAAAATCTTGATTGAAAGAATCATAACTTCAATAGCTTTTAATGCAATTCCTGCGTTTCGTTAAACTACTATTTCCATCTTCCAATTAATGTTAAACTTTGCCAAGAAGCCTATGAAGATGGCCAATTAAAAAATAAAGCAATAGAAATATGAATTTAGTATCACTAAAGAAATTTTGAATGAAATATAAACATAGTTGTTTTAACTCGAAATAGAAACCTAATCATCACAGGTCTGTATACAAACATTGCGGTCAAGATCCATTCCAAGTAAGAGGAACAACTGTTTAGATACGCAAAAGTTCTGAAAGAAACACTTCTATGTTCCCCTAGTTTCTAAAATTATTGTAAGACATCAAAAAATGTTATGCTTACTTGGCAATGTGTCGCAATGTCCCTCTCCAAGACGAACGTCATCGATAGCAATATCCCCAAGAAAACCTCCAGAGGTTCCAGATACAATCAACTGCAATGAAATTGTATTATGTCAAATTAACTGATTATGGTATTTTGAATTTAAGCATAATAAAATCCTCTGATTCCAAATCTAATTATTGCATCCTTCGGATATTACTCTACTCTTTGACTCCAATACTAATTTTGTGATATTTAAATATTATACATTTAATTAGATAATTAGATATTTCATGATATTGCTCATGGTTGCAATTACTGTACATAAAAATATATTTAAAAATACGTGAGTTTGCAACACTTTAACATTGAACATTGGAAATAAATATGCACCGTTAAGTATACCTTACCATCATTCCCTTCCAAACCTTCCAAATCAAGACAACTTTCCGAGAATTCAAAATCACGAATTTTACTTAGTTTCCTATACTGTTAGATAGAACTGAATTGGAAGCAAATAGAAGGAAAAAAATTATGATATTGTTTGATTCCTCTTGCTTTGTATAGAATTAGCAATTATTATAGCTGCGATGTTACAAATTTTAATCATTTAAAAATACACCTTTGGTATTTTTTTGATAAAGTTTTGTCCCCCACAGTTTAAAAAGGTTGGCCACGCCCAAGAAACTAAGCATAGTCAAATATAGTATTAGTATTACATTGATAAGAAAGTAGGGTCTTCCTTAATCAAGGAAGTTTCATATTTGAAATTTCGGTTTCTTGTAATAAAAGGAGAGGATTGGAAATATTCAGTTTTGAAAACAGATAACCAAAAAATAGTAACTGTATCACTATCGGTTGACACATCACTACTTTAAATGGTCTTTGGATAATTTGATGGGTAACTGGCAGGGCTTCTATGGTCATGTCACTTGATGCAGAGATAATGGTCTCCAATATTGTATTGAACTGATTGTCGGTGCCTACTGGTGCAAGATAGGAGATAATGTGGTGACTATTTAAATTGAGTGTGTTATGAACGTGCTTCACCAAGCTCACTAGGTAGAGCGCACGTCGCGATTGATCACGCACTCGTTTGGTAGTGTAAAAATATTTTTTGTTTCATTATTTTCTTTTTGAATGGGCTTCTGTTTTATAATTTTGCTTCTTAAATTAAGTTGATAGAATACCTGCAAGGTTTTATATGTGTTTTGTTATACTTACGTGCTTCAATTATACGAATGTATTAACTAATCACTGATTATTACAATGACAAAAACGTTAGCATTATTTAAGTAAAAGATACGGTTCGGTTCCTGGGATGCCTTACTTTAAATGGTGCGAATGCATTTAGTGAAACTGCTGCAAAGCTCCATTCACGTAGTAAACTACCAGGTTTAATCCATATTAGCGATAGTTTTCCAGTCGTATTCATTTTAACTCTCAGTAAGCTTTGTGAATTGCCATACAGGTTGTACCAGAATTGGAAACACTTATAAGTAGGTGGAAATATATCACTCTCTATAAATTCTTCGGTATACGGTGTATACGGCAACGACGTCTCCATAAGTAGGTATCCATCTAAGAAAGAAAGACGAAAATACAAACAAAATCTGGAAAATGAGGAGTCTATGATTATTGAGTGCAGCATTTTAAAATATCTGAGATCTAGAATTTAAGTAATACTTCATTTACCCAAATTTGCTACTTGTCAAATAACAATTAAGAGTCAATGTTAATTATTTTAGAAAATATGCGTTTATTTGTAGAAATGGACTAGTTTATCTATAGGTTGTCGATTATGAGAAGTCTACAAATTTGTGAAATTTCGTGACTTTTATATCACTTCTTATCATTACATGGAATAAAAGAAATTTATTTTTACATAAAATGGGGAACGGGGGTTGTCAACAACAATCCAATCAATTTTTCTTAGATCCTCAGTGTAAATTGAAGATACAAATATTAAAGAAAAAATTTTTCTGGTTTGTGGCGTCTTTTGTTATTATTTGTTGAAAGAATTATTTTGTTTATTTATTATTCTTAAGCGATTACAACTAGAAAACTTAATTTTTGAACTTACTTTTCCATCTCAAAATAACGAGACTGTGCTGCCTGTTTGTTATGCACGTTTGTTAAATTTACAATAGTTCATTACTTGCCCCTTTCAAACAAAGGCAACTCAGATTTTTATTTAAGTTTAATTTCTCACATGAACTGCTACGGTGGTCCTATATGAAGACTTCTTCCCTTACCTACATAGGTTTTTGTACTTTTGTTGCAAATAGGATAAATTTGGTGCAATCTTTGAGGTAATTAAAATAAAAGAACCACGTCCTTCTAAGCCTCAGCTAAAGTTTTGACATAATATGTTTGATTCTATTTAACTTCTTCAAATATTTTTAAGTAGTTGAACGTATAATTAGTAAATTGAAAGTAGGAAAGACTATCCAAGTATAAGAGTTGGACCACATAGCTACATCAGGGTAGTGCAAAAGAGGAGAAGCCACCCCTCCTTTGAATCGGCTTCCCTCGTGGAGGTGTAGCTCAGTATGCAGAACTACGGGGTAGTGACGTAAAGGTCGTGGATGCAAGTCTAGCCTCGCCCGTTTTCGTGAAGTCACTTGTTGCCGAGTATCAAGAGATCATATGTATGTATGAAAGTTAATTGCAAGTACCTTCACTGCTGGCCAATAATCGTGAATTGCCACCTGAGGGTCCTGTACCATCAGTTGGAGACGGTCCTTTCCAGACAACCCAAGAATTTGCTCGAAGTGGCAACCAAGGACACATTCCATTGTCAAAGTCACAAGTTAGATCTATGCATAGAAACAAACGTAGCAAAGGTCGTATAAACTATATATGTGAAGAATCGCTACCAGACCCCTTGATATGAACGTGTTTTAAGAGCAGACATTTCACAATTCTGATTGTATAGGCAGGCGACCTAAATAATGTTATGTTACATAAAATTCCTACTCTATTTTATCGAAATTCTTTCTCCAAATTGGTGCCGTGACTAAGATATATTGAGATTAAAGAAGTACTTTGCTTTTTTCGCAATTCATGCCGAAATTGCAAGTTGAGATTCTCAAGCTGAAAAGAATAAATTCTAGACGGACTGTGGTGAAAATATGTACTCAAGATGAAGCAGTTACTAAACTCGCCAAAAATTAGAAAGTTGGAAAATATCAGAAAAGTGGATTAGCTGCTCTTACAACTACACCACGTAGACCTCAAGGGTACTGGTGATGATTTCTTTAGCCATTTCTTTTTTTTATCGATTTGTTGGCAGAAGCTGATAGTGAAGAATTGCATTTTAAAAGCACTCTGACAACGTAACTCTCTCCTGACTGATAATGTCTTAACTTTAAACAATCCTTGCTGTTTTTCCTACTTCAAAGACTTGATTTCTGTTGTATTGATATAAGTTTACAAAATGCACATACCGTGGTAGCAATGATAAAATGTCACTAGTCTTATTCTTAATTGGAGAAATGAAAAATTTCTTAGACCTTAACACAAAACTTTGTAAAAACAAATTTCTCATATCAAATTCGGCATTCCGTATATCAAGTACTGTCTCCTCAAGCACTATCAAGCACTGTCTCCTCAAGCACTATCAAGCACTGTCTCCTCAAGCACTGTCAAGCACTGCCTCCTCAAGTACTATCAAGCACTGTCTCCTCAAGCACTATCAAGCACTCTCTCCTCAAGTACTATCAAGCACTGTCTCCTAAAGCACTATCAAGCACTGTCTCCTCAAGTACTATCAAGCACTGTCTCCTCAAGCACTATCAAGCACTGTCTCCTCAAGCACTATCAAGCACTGTCTCCTCACGTACTATCAAGCACTGTCTCTTTAAGCACTATCATGCACTGCCCCCCCTGCATAATATCCACAGTTTTCGCTATATTCATATAAATTTAAATTATAACCCTAAAAGTGTTGTGGCCCGTTTAGGAACTAAGAAATGGCGATATCTATAAATACAAATAGATCTGCTATCTGTTCTAACAACAAATAAGGTGGAGTTTCAATATGCCCACTTAAGTGCATTTCTTGAAATGCTGAGTGCCTATTGCGATACTAAACATGTAGCCTTCAATATCTATGTAGATAATAAATTGATTTCATACATGTTTCAAAAATAGTAAATTACCTGGCTACATCATGCCGGGTGGGGGATAGGTTGACTGTCCCCAGATTTGCAGCCTGAAGTATTTTGCTGTCTCAACCAAGATCAGAAATTACACTAACCTGCTACAAGCTCGTGTATAGTTTGATTAGTTTGGAGGTAGCATCCTTGTATTTGTATTGTTTTGGGACAAGGGTATCCAGTTTCCTACAGTAGGTTCAGTAGCTCTCGGAAGTGAACCTCTTTCCTCCCAATACTGTCGCACTTCGCTCGGAAGTGAACCTCTTTCCACCCAATAATGTCGCACTTCGCTCGGAAGTGAACCTCTTTCCACCCAATAATGTAAGCCTTGATGCCGCACTGGATTACAGTATCTCAACTTTAGATATTGTAGGGGGAGATGGGGAAAGAGCTGCCTTGAAGTGAAATCATGTTCCTGCCGTAAAAGATGTCACACTTGAAGTTTAAATCAATAAAAAAAGATCAGATGGAGAAATGTCAATGCCAGAAAGAGTCGTTCTGGAATAATGGTGACACAACCCGAACAATGACACTTATTTCCAAGTACTGGCCTGGTTGCGTATCTTAAGACGGTTCCTTTTATCAACTAATGGTCTAGCGAACTACTTTTGTCATTTCAAGTGTCTACTGCAATGTAGGTCTCTGTACCTTGGTAGAGATTGATAGAGCTATCATCCTCTCTGTAGGGGTGAGGACATCTTCTATTTTCTTGGGCAGCTTTACCTTGCTCAGATTCTCCAGGGAATCCTCAACACGGGACTGACGACATTAATTGCCGTTGATAGCTGTTTAGACATCTCCAAAACATCTTCAAGACAGCTCTACAACACTACTGAGCGACCTACCCATTTTTTTATTTAGTGAAAGTGGCTGAGTAGACTATCGTCACTTACACCTTTGGCGCATTCATCAAGCATGTTCAGGGTGGTATGAGTGTTACAAGGCTGGGATATCCAAACACAAGTACTCCATCCAACGGGCTTTTAGAGTTTTTTTCCCCATCTTCCTCACATGAACTAAGTGGGCCTTCTCGGTTGCAGCGAAAAGACGTTGTCAATGTTTCCCAACTTCTGTGCTTGAACCTGAGTTTTCAATGAAAGCTCTTTAAATTACCTGGCCACAGGCTCTAGTCAGAAGTACATATACATTTAACATGTATTGTTGCCCGGATATATTAAGGAACAACACTGTAAGGTTGCCTGACTAAACAAGAGGGTTCCAAAGGCTATCCTTGAGCAAGAACGTGTTCGAGACTTTCTGCGACAGGCAGATCTAAGATCCAGGGGTGGATTTCCGACGTGTAGGGCCCTGGGCACTTTTATATACGTATGGTTAGTTGTGATTCCTCATCCTTTCTCAAATTACTGAAAAAGCATTTTGAAAAAGGAGAAATCGACATAAAAAAATATTCAGAGGTGAAAGCGCTCGGCCCTACTTGAGAGCTGGGCCCTACTTGAGAGCTGGGCCCTGGGTTACCGCCCTTTCTACCATACCCTAAAACCACCACTGTTGATATCATCATTAAACTACTAAACTATTTATCACAACAGTCCGTTACTATGCTACCTACCTGCATTTGGTTTGCTGGAAGTTATTCTGACATGAGAGACAGCTACTTCACCAGCTTCGGCGAAACTCCCGATGCGTACTTTGGGACTGTTATAATCAGCGTAGGTATCAGCGTGTTCAGATATGCACTCTTTTTTTGGATCGACATTTTTTCCGTTAACAAGTAAGTGAATTCTATTTTTGCTACGGAGAACTTGGTAATGTGTCCAAATGTGTGGAGTATCCTTAAAAGCAATGAAACAACGGTCTTTATCTCTTGTGAACGTAATAATGAATTTATTTCTCCACATCCGAGCTGTAAACTTGAGTCCATGTAATTTATCAGGAGATGTTATTGCTGAGTGGCCAATGTCGATAACAGTTGAATATAAGTCTCCAAAAACTATCATAAAGAAATTTGAACAATACCGTTAAAGCATTTTTGTGTATTTATTAGTAGGCATATATATATATATATATATATATATATATATATATCCATAAAGAAACACTAAAGATAAAATACGGATATTTGAAACTTTAAGTTTCACGTTTTCTCGATTGTTAGTCAAATTTCATAATTCACTTTACACCACACATATTTAAGTCACACCAACAAACTTAAGAGCACTGAAACGATTTATACGACGGCACTTTGACACAAATTCAGTTCTTTTATTCAGAACGGACTCCTTGTCGCCTTTTAATAGGAATAGGTTTTCTTCGCAACAAGGGTCACACCGTCCACTGCCACCTTTGTATGGTTCAACTTGTTAACGTATCGTCCACTGTACTTCGTAATGAATTTTTCATGTTTTCGGGTTCCAATATGTTTTAATGGACGGAACTATCATGAATTTCATAAATGAACATTGCTGAATATGGCCGCCTAGCTCCTCCACTTACGGATTGTCCCTTACAATCAAGAGAAATGTTAGCAGCATCCTAGAAATAGATTGCTTAATGGTTTTGAAATACTTATTATGTTCATGTCTGCTTGAGCATCATCACCTAAAATGTCACAAATTTAATATTTTCTAGAGCTAATAGATCAATGATCTAGATGACCAGTTTTCGTTGCTAGTGACAAGAATTGAATGAGTCATTAGCATTGATACCCGGGATATTGTTTCAGTCCTGATCTTTGGAAAATTGAAATATTCAAGTTTGGATAGGGTGACAATCTTTGAATATAAAAATAGTGAACATTACAGTCACTTTATTTATCTAATGATTTACGCAAACAAATGGATATTACCAAATGATAGTTAAACACGGATAGATATTAAGGAGAAGTTCTTATGGTTGAAACTTTGTGTAAATGTCACATTTACGAAAGCTGACCAACTGTCATGGAATTTACGTAGACTCCTTGTTTATAAAATCAAGATACCTGATATAGAATAACCTTTTCCATTTTAGTAGTGAAGAAACGGAGGGCTGTTGAACCCCCGCCTCTTACCTCCGCAAAAGAGAAAAAGCCAGAAGAAAACAGGTGTAAAAGTTTTAATCTTATTGTATGTTGGTTCCTTTTAACATGAGCGTTCCACCTGAAACTAGGTTCAATGCAAACCCTAAAGTTGGGCAAACAATATTTTCCAGGTCTTAAATTTAAGACAAACGATGCAACGGTGTAAATAGCACTTTTTTGGTTACCAATATACAATAGCCAAAAAAATGATGCTTCAAAATATTATCTTTGGCAATGTTCTTTATGTTATCTTACTAGAAGTAAATGATCGAACACATTCTGGCTAAGTTTTTATTGATAATTTTTTGGCGAAAAGAGGCAGTCCCCTCAGGAAAAAATCGGCCCTATGATATGCTTATCACCGCCGCTGAAGTGTAGCTCCTATGAAAAGGAACAAAATTATGATTTCCAATCTTTCATTGACTGGGGTACGATCATGAAAACTTGAATATGGTTCAGATGAACTATGTTTGTGACAGTACGAAATAACAATAATGATATTAGAGTGAATGAGATATTGCTATTAAGTCATGAATGCAAATTTCGTAAAACATCCATCAGCTTGGTATGTCACACATGTCCAAAATTGTCATTAAGGGCATTTACATCATATTAAGCAGTGTTGTAACGACCAGAAAGATATAGGAGAGATGGTGGCAGCAAAAAGTTCGTTATACGTATTTTCACTTAAAAATCAATCAAGAAAAGCTAGAAAAAACAGTAGGGATTTGAGTTAGTGAAACAGACTGCCCCCCATTCTATAGTTACACGTATGTTAAGCTCTAATGGCCTAACTTACCTTGTGTTCGCAGTTTCATTTCAGCCTCGAGGAGATAGAGAACTGGATAATTCCACTGTAGATATTTTTTACTTCCTATCTTGACGTATCCGTTAATGTTCACGGCAAAACATTGGCCAAACCACCAACCAAACTTCTTGTTAACAGGACATGTTCCAGTCGGCTGATAATCATCTGTAGCAAACTCCCTTCCACTGTGATATTCTAATGCTCCCTTATTCAATGAGCCTGAATAATCCCCGGCGGTCAATTTAAATTTTTCAGTGTTTGAAGCAACCTGAAATTCCTGATATCTTGCAAAGACAGCATCTTTGTTTTTGTCCATTCCATCTATTATCAACGTTGTTGGGGCCAATTTCGTTTGTTTGTGCAGATACAAATTTCCACCCCAAAATGTAGATTTTTCCAGCCCAAATCCCCTTTTGAAAGATTTCCAATTGTTTTTTAGAAGCAGTGAAGGGTTTTTTTTCTTTTGTACGACGTTCCATCCTCCGTAGTGTGACGATTGGTCACAATAAACTACAGTTGGGCCCAGTCCATCCGGATCCAGTATGTAATAACCAGATTCCTCAGATACAATATCAATACACGATGATAAATAATCTACAAGGAGAAATCCAAAAGAAAAAGATGATATGTGAAGAATAAAGTAAACATACAAAGGATAAGATAATATGTGAACGATAAAGTAGACATACAAAGGATCAAATAATATGTGAAGGATAAAGTAAACATACAAAGGATAAGATAATATGTGAAGGATAAAGTAAACATACAAAGGATGAGATAATATGTGAAGCTTAAAGTTAACATACAAAGGATAAAAATAATATGTAAAGGACAAAGATAACATGTAAAGAATAAAGATCTTATTTCAAGAGAGAAAAAGGGTTAAAACATAGACTGAAATGAACTGAGACTGAAGTGAAAGCCGAAATGGATTCAACTGAAACACTATGATAGAAATGAAAAGGATCCCGTTTATTATGAACGGCATCACAAATTCTTAATAGTATTAAAAGTTTCATATGAAATGTGAATGGCATCACAAAATTTGCTTATCTCCATAATTTCGAGAAAAACCAAACAATCTAGTGAATATGATGAATTTGCGACTAAAGAGTGCCCCTGGAATTTAAAAAGTTTATTGGTGGTACGATTGTGAAACCTTGTGTTGTGTGATGGATTCATTTTGCTAAGCGTTTTCCCGAAACACTTGTCACCACAATGGTCCTATGTAGCGGAAAACACAATGGCGAAGAATTTAAAGAGAGTAAAGAGGATTAAAGCCTCACACTTCTTAATAATTTCCAAAATGTTCTATTGTAAGAATTGTTGACTTTGCTGTAGCGTTAACACCAGATAAAAGTCAAAGTCACTGGAGATGCTTTGGCCCCCACCCCACGATGGTTACCTCTGAGTGATTTGTCATAAGGATCGGATATTGAATATTGCTAATGGAAATAGAGAGCAACCAACCTCCAAAAAAAGATGGAAATCACAGTGTATAACGTCTTCACAGTTGATAATATTGAAAGGATAAAGGTAGTATGTAAAGGATAAAGAGAACATATGAAAGATATGGCTCGTATATCAAGGACAAAGATAACATATAAAAGATAAAGATAGCATAAAAAGGGATGAATATAACATGTAAAGGATAATATGTAAAGGATAATGATGAAATGTAAAAGAGAAGGATAAAATGTAAAAGATAAAGATAACAAGTAGAGGATGAAGATGAAATGTGAAAGGTGAAGAGAACATGTAAAAGATAAAGATAACAAGTAGAGGATAAAGATAAAATGTGAAAGGTGAAGATAACATGTAAAAGATAAAGATAACAAGTAGATTATAAAGATAAAATGTGAAAGGCAAAGATATGTGACAGATAAGGATTTTATGTAACGGAAAAAGATGAAATGTGAGAGGTAAAGATAACATGTATAACGTCTTCACGGGTGATAAGATTAACAGTTATAGGTATTACGGTCACTAAATCAATTGTCGTTAAATCTACAGTGTTAATTGAATGCAAATAACGTACGGTCATAGTTAGGACGAGTCTTGCAGGGTTCGTGAATAGAAAAAGCCGCACAACAACGTCATAAAGTCATGACCAGCCCCATCAGCAAAATTTTCTCTTAACATTAAACTTTCGTTAACCAACGCTATTTTATAAACTGTTTGTAATGATTAAAGGAAGGCAAAACAAATAAAATATTTCCCAGATATACAATTTCTTGTTTCACATTTATTTGAAACTTATGAATAAATATTCCAAGGGACTAATACTCAAATGTCATAACATCCTACAGGAAATATGGGAGCTCCTCTTTTAGTAAAATAAAGTTTTCTTACCTGATATTCCATAAAACAGCTCAAGTCGCAAACCTTCGACATAATCATCATCAAATGCGATTGACACGGCTTTCATGGCAACAGAGTAAATCAATTGAAAGAATAGAGCTTTGTTGTTACCCTTATGAGTGAAAGTCTAAAATAAAGATGGAGAACACCAAAGTAATATTATATTAGTAGATCATATTATTGATCGATAACGTCATGCAAGAGTGTATCCAGTCCCCTCAAACTGGGAGAGGAGGAAGGGGGGAGGGGGAATTAATCACGAAACTACATATTGTATTTCCATGATTAAAAATTGGAAGATTTCAACCACAATCATTGGCAACTCAATCTATGACGGGAGGAATCTGAAAAATACCATGCTATTGCAATGGCCTAAGTAAGACATAGAATAAAGGGGGGGGGGGGGGGGGGGAAGGTCACCAAACAAAGTTTATCACACCTACTGGAAACTGCAAGATAAAATCAAACACAGAAGTCAAATTTTTTTAGGGATCTACTAGTTCGAGGGTTGTGACCCCTTTTGATGCCATCCCTTGCAACCGAAAGGGATTCTATTTGATATCTTATTCGACGTTAGTAGATTGAAAGCATTTGACGATAATACATTAAATATGTAAAGGATACAGATAAAATGTAAAAGATAAAGATAAAGGTAACATGTAAAGTATGAAGATAATATATAAGGATAAAGATAGCATGCAAAGGATAAAGATAAAATATAGTAATAATTTTTTCAAACATCGTATTTATTTATTTCATATACAAACTACAATTTAGATAATCACTTTACAGGCATATCTAAATTTTCTTAATACAAGCAATATAAAAAAACAACCCAATTTTAACCATGAAACTATAGTAACAAATTTGTGAAAAGAATATGAACGCTCCAGAAAGCCAACTGCTTATTTTCAGAGGGGTGAAG
>JAAAKL020010895.1:2502-14025 GCA_010016065.2 Carybdea cf. marsupialis auct. non (Linnaeus, 1758) | reverse complement strand
CCGTCATGCCGTCAACAGGAAGAGATTTCTACTTACAATTATACGTGGGATTACTTCCACAAATACTACTATGACACAACTTATAAATCAATTGCCAATGCATGACGACTTTGACTCGATAAGCTTACGTTGGAAATGTGTTAGGGTTAGGGTTTTCTTATGATACGTATAGAGTGACAAATGTGGTCGGCGAAAAGTTTCCGTCCAATGGGAAGAGAGGTCGGCAGCCTCAGGGAAAGATTGTCGCCATCAGAGATTATGAAACATTTGTGTCGCCATTTATAAAGTCGAGTCGGCATTTAGGTCGGCAATGTTTTAGAGTTAGTGAAAATTACTGCAGCCTTTGGTTTACCGTCTTGTCACGAAGAAACATGTACAAATTCGCTGTTTTCATGTGTGTGAAATTTGACCATGAAATTTACCAAGAATGAACAAGTTATGGTTCTATCCACGGCACTGCTACCCAAAGACTGCATGAAAGCAGAGATAACCGTATTTCCTCTAATTATAGATCCCCTTTAATTATAGACCCCCTTTTCGCATCATGTCAAGTAATAATATACCCCCACTTATTATAGACCCCCTTTTTGGTGCCCTCAACTTATTACAGATCCCTTTTATATCTATATGAAAACGACAGATATTTCAAAAAAATGGGCAATTTTTGTTGCAGCAAAGAGAAAACCACATGACTTTGCAGATAGGCTTATTCAAGAAACAAAACAGTATTCTTGACATTTCGACTGTCACATGTCCATCTAAATCATCATTTCTGTACACACCGACAGCATGTTCATCGTGTAGTTTAGCTTCCTGGCCGCGATCTCATAGGCATTGCAAAACTTCACCCTTCGTAAGAGTCCATATTCCTCGATAAACGTGATGTTCTCTGAAGACGGAGGAAATTTCAAAGCTCTGATGACGACAAAATACATTGTTTTAAGGAAAATCAACCGTGCGAAAAAGGTGCGCAACGCCTCAGGGAGCAACTCGGCATTCTGAACGAATCTTTTCTTGGAAATCCCTTTTCAATCACAGAAACGCAACGCAAAATGTGTGCTCCTGAACATTTATGTATTGACAATGATTCGGACTCAGATATCGAGGTCTGTTGAATTTCCACTGAATGTATGCAAACGGTTTTTGGTTTTGGCTGCAATTTAGTGATGAAAAGGTATTGGTGTAAACTACAAATGTAATAATAAAAAGTATAAATGTACTTTTGTAGTTTTTCTTGAAATTCTATATGCTCTTTTTTTCAAAACTTTGTTCTGTAAATTAAAGACCCCCCTAATGGTGCCCTCAATTAATCATAGACGGGTCTATAATTGGAGGAAACACGTTATGTGAGGAAATACGTTATGTGTATTATAATCTGGGTGAACGGTTGTAGTGACTCATAATTTATACAGCCAGTGCTGCCGTGAAGTCATGGCTATAGGACACAAATACATCCTCCCGGCACAAGTGAAAGACTGAGACATATCATACGCCGTGCACAATAGTTATCTGCAAGTCTTAAAAGATTGTTTCCAAACACAGATTGACCATTTTGACGGCATGCACCATACCAGTGGCGGTGCCAGCCTAAAAATAGTTGGGGAATTTTTCATTTAGCTACGTACAATAGGGCGTGGTGATATAGCTGACAATTTGCAAAAGTGTCTTAAATTAGAAAGTTCGCAGTGAAGAAGGTGACTAAATGCAAGACACCCCAATCTTCTCATCGGATTTTGGCGAGTTAAAAATATGATCTTTAAAACAAGTTGGGGGACTTTTTTCTCCTGTCCCTCCGTGGCGCCGCTACTGGCATGCACATGCCTGGGGAAACAAAACAAATTCATGTCTTGAAATGACTGCTGCCTTGGAATATTAAGTGGTTTGGTGTCTGCATGAATAAACTCGTTTTCGCAAGGTTGGGTAAAGAGAACTTGCGCGACTGTGATCGTGAAAAAAAAGTGCAACCAAGATTTACGGGGAGAATGGAAATCATACTTTTGAGTACACATTACCGCTACTTTTCCAGATAACCCCCACCGCCTCATTCAGAGACAGAATCCCCCACTACCTTTTCCGCAGGGTTAGAGTTAGGGTTAGGGTTAAGTGGTGGGGTTTTTTTTTCTGTGCAGTTTTGAACAATAGTGGTGCGGGGTATCTGGAAAAGTACCTGATTACCAAAGGCTTTCATGAGATGACTCTGAATTTTGGTATTAAATCAGCACGAGGTGACCTTAGTATTGCTTGGGTTAGGTTCAGGGAAGGTGAACTGTTGTATACATTCACCTTTAACCGCGACAGTTCCAATGAACAGCTTCTGTCGGCTTGTGGTGAGATGTATCAATGCCTACTTTTTCCTTTTGTCTGTACAGATTCTATGCACTCTGGAAATTGTTTTTGCGGTCCCTGTGCAAGGTCTGGAATAAGAACGACATTGCTGAATACCGATCTTTTTTTCATTTTCAAAGTGTTATCCTTATCCATTCTTTGTATACAAGTGTAGTGAAGTAGCCTGGAACCTACTTTCTTCCTGATCATTCATTACTTTCTATAAAGCATGTTGTCACGTTGTTCTCGTTAGTTGTGTGTAAAGTATGATTGAATAGACGTATAGAGATGTTACTTGTGCGTTCTCACTTCGTCTACAAACCCTACAACAAGTAATCTCTGATTTACACCAAAACTCACCCCTCCTCCCGACTTACCTTAACACAGTTAGAGCAGCCGTAGGTCTTGTATATCTAAACGTAGCTTTGAGCCTCAATACACATCAAAAGTCGCAAGAAAGGGTTCTGAAAATCGCGTCACAACTCGCGAGAAGGAGAACCAGTCGAGGGGTGAGGTAGGGGTCTATGAGCTTTTGCTACGAGTTTTTGCTGATCAGTTTTAAGAGCGAACACGCGTGTAAAATCTTTTTGCTGTCCTTGATATTTTCTCTGCAAATTACATTAGCGTGCCCACCCATGGGGATGTTACTGGCAAAGACGATATTCACAGGATGAATCCCAAGTAAAGTATTCTGGGATCAAGTTATTGCACACATCCGCTAATTCCAAGATTCATCTGATAATCTTTGGAATTACAAGAATGTATTGTGTTAACTGTGGTGACTCATAGTTGTCATTAGCAGTGTAACATAGGCAATGCGGTGGCAAACTGTGACGTCACGATTTTGAACATTTTTGAATAAAGGGGAAAAACACAATTTCCATGTTACCCTATTAGTGAGCACGTCAATGCCCAAAATGGAGAGTGATGTCCTTTCCCAACACGGAGATATCAGGTTTCAAAGTTTTGAATCTCTCTAACAAAATCCTATTATTTAGTGCTGGTTCCTAACTTAAGGAACTAAGGAATATCAACAGAGTTTTGACCAGAGATTTTGAGATTCAAACGCCTCTAGTTTAAACACTATATACACTACAGGTCTGTTACTTTGGGAAACAGTCTATTCCAAGCTTGCCTTTCGATATCTGGAGTCAGATTGTACTATTTCTAAAACTTTTGATTTGTGACGTCACCATATCTGAGGAATGAGAGGGAACTCAACGAGAGAATTTTCTAACGCGACCACGTTAACATTGTCGCCCGGCTGTTGCACTTGCACAGAAGGCAGGTGAGCGTGACAAGGAATGGAAGCGCACACAAAGAGGCCTGATAAGCTGAAGGAATGACCCCCTTACGGGTGGAGAACAGAACCTATGCCTCCCCGAGAAATGTCAAGCGACGTTATTGGGAAAATATCGCTTTTCAGAAGTCGCTTTATAATGGATTTATCGTTATAATAAGAAGCAATAAAGAATAACAAAAAAACGAACAAATATATATGCCAACATTTTTTCTCCCATCATCTGCTTATGTACATATCTTTCACATATATAAAGGGGCTGACCTCTCAATTCTCAACCTTGGTGCAACGTGTTATTCTATGTGTCAATACCATTTATCTACAAGCGAGGTCCACCACTACCGGTAACAAAACAATCCTACAGTGAAAACTTTTAAATCGGAGCAATAACTGTTCCTTGACTAGTACCCATTCCTAATCATCAGTATAGTTTGTGCACAGCAACAGGGCTGAAGGAGACGAGCAATAACTGTTCCTTCCCATTCCTAATTACCAGTAAAGTTTGTGCACAGACGAGAAGTTGGGGCAAACACTTTTAGCTTCAATCTTAACTTCTCGAAACTTCTCGTAGCTCCTCCGCTCAAACAAAATAATTATTCTCACATTTCGGTGGCTTGTTGTAACAGACTAAAATTCGATTGCATTACAAGTCTTGCTACTTAAAACCGTCTTCACTTAACTTTCTGTAGTTTGTTTTTACACATGAAGCTTGTTTGTCGAGTATGATGTTAAGATGTCAACAGCCACCTTTTCTGTTGTTGCGGGAAAAAACACGAGCAGACCTTCAGCAGTACCTAGTCGTCATATTGCGGCAATGAACAGGTCTATATTTGGTGTGAAATGGGTTGCAAGTGCATATATACACCTGCATTTGAAACGGAAGCTGCACCTGCAACTCACTCGTGTCATCATGGTATCGTTCACTGTTCAAAGAATCAACCATCCACTACATCCTAGAAGAATAGAAATGTCCACCAGGGACTGGGGCAACAGATCACAATTACTGAAAGAAAGGTGTTTCTGCCATGTACTTATTATCGAATGTTTTACGTTTTAAACGAGCAACAAATCCTCTTTTTTATTCTGGAAGAATTTCGGGGTCGCCCCTTTCAGGAATTTTTATCAAAAAATTTTGCAGCGGGGGTGAGGTGCGATAAAGGATTAAATGGACACACATCGACAGTAGAAATAATCATGTTTCCAGGGCTAGCAACGAATGGTTCCATTTTGACATTATGTGTTTAAAAAATGTTTAAAACCTTGCTCATTCCGACCTCAGAAACAATACAACGTTTCCGAGTTTCACCGCCTTAAATATTACCAAAGTTAGACTGAAGGTACTTCAATAATGAAGGGTCTCGAAGTTCAGTAATAAAGAAACAACATGTAAAAGAAATCCTTATGGTGCTCCCTTCACGAACATAAATAACATTACAAAAAACAACGCGGATTATCTTTCTTTGATTTGAAAGTTTCCGAGGGTCAATATACTGTAAGGCCTAGCGGTTGTTTAGAATTCCTAAAGGGGTGCCATACTAACTAGAAGTAAGACCAGCCACCGAGGCCTACTGAGAGCAGTAGCCTGGGCTGGAGATGTCGTATTGGACGAGGGCTAGGGGTTTTGTGTAAGCGCACTTTTCGAAAAATCGGATATTACAGAGCCCGTAAATGAATAGAAAGAAAAAGGAAATCAGACTGTAGCAGAAAAAATTTATGAAATAAGCAAAAACTATGGTAGTTTGAGTCATTTAAGGGGAGCGAAGCCAACAGTAAAGAGCAAAGGAAAGGGTAAAAAGAATTAAGAAAAAGAAAGAAAGATATTGAATCACCCGATCAAAAACGAACTTGCAAACAGTTGATTGACCCCCAATGTTTATACCTTCAAATAAATTAAGGAAAACCGCGCTATAAATGCAGATTATATCTGCATGTGTAAGAAAGTGCTTCCAGGCCAACAGTAGCCGTACTTACTTAGCCGGGAGAACTATGTCGTACGACAAGTCGAATCGGCCACAAGATAAATTTACATCTCGCTTTGGCGGTTATCATTACTAACACTGCTTTGCATTTTGAACTTTCGGTCTTTTTTCACTATCAACTGACAGAAGACCACTGCTTACGAAATTTAATCATCAAATTGGGGAAAAGGCAGTTGGCATGATTCTGGAAGCAACCTTAAAAACATCGGCAATGCCGGTCTAGCCATGGGCTACATGATCTCCTAGATGTCATTTTTATAAAAATACTTTCCTGCCTTAAATCACAGCTCAAAACTTTTCAATGTTCGTAAATGCGAGGTATGGATGAAAGGACGTTGGCTGTCAGCTTCCCATGATCCTTTGATCGGCTGAAGTAGTTGCATTTCTTCTCAGGAAGTTAGACTTCAATTCTGATGCGTCAGTTGGAATTCTTCCATAAACCTTGTCAGTTTTCTTACTTCATCTATCGTGATTGCGTTGTACATGGATGCACGGCAGCCGCCAACGGATCTAGGATACAACGAGAGAACGATACCACTTTATTCCACATACACATGGGTATGGATACCATAAAAAAATGTGGAGGCTTTACTAGAGGGCAAATAATGGCGACAAAACACTTTCTGCTGCACTTCCATTCTGTTCTTATGTACTTGTATATAGATATTTTACAATGGAACAAGGGAACGGTTCTGGAAACGTAAGAATTGTTCAACATCCGTCAAATATCCATCATTTGCTATGACCAACTCCTAAAGATAGACATATTTACCATTTTCAGAAACATAAAATACAGTAGTAAAAATCCGATGATACGAACTTTTGCAACAACATTTTAAATTAGGGAATGTCTATTATCCTGTACTATAAACAAATCAACAATCATTCTCTGGTTTTCTTCCTCCTTTCATTAGCAATATTTTCCCACGTACGAGTCTACCTAAGCATGCATTCGATGCCAGCTGTTTTGACAGGAAAGCATTTATCATGCAGATACGACCTCCTCACAGCTCACACAGAGTGGAGCCAATAGTCTCGCTATGGAAGCCCAGTTTATTGCTATCGAGTTAGTAAAATCCTTAATAAAATACGCTAATGCCGAGTTGAGGGTTCCTTCTACTTTCTCTTGCTTCTGTGAGGAAATTTTAGTTCATTTGCTGTTATCAGAATCGTGCTGCTTACCTGTGACCATTCAATCCATCCAAACCGTTCAATTTCGCCTCTTGCACAAATTTCTTTTCAAGAGTTTCGTCGCCTCCGCCAACTCGGAAAGGTATATTTACTCTTGATCGAGCTGAAGGATGAATTACAGCCCTGAGAGAAAAAAGTACACTAGATATAAGAAGCGAGTTTATCGTGCGATTACCAAAAAGGCATGAACTAAGGGGTAGTAATGTGAAATAAATTATGGGTGAAAGAGATGAACTAACCGTGCTATTGTGAACAGAAAAGAAGCTAAGACAGGCTAAATAAATTACGGGTGAAAGAGAGGCCAAATTATCATAGATGAATATATATTTTACAGGTACGAGTGCGTAATCCCAGGAGGGAGGCTTAGATTACTTCGGGGACTAGTTAAAAAATCCCCCCGAAAACGTTTGGCATTATTATCCTCCGTGTAAAACTTAAGTACAGCGGGCTAATCAATATTATTATGCTAAAAGGCAACTCAACCATGCTTGCAAGATGCCAAAATGAAGGAGCTGCCCCTGTGCCTAGTCCGTCATCCAGCACTTGGATAACGTATCACTGATTAAGCTAGTTTCGACATTTGACATGACAACCTTCCCTGTACATTTCAGAACCTTAAAATTGATGACGTCATCATCGCCGGGCAATAAACCCCCCAAGGTTTACTACATCCATAGGCTGAAGTCCCGGTCCAGCAGCAATATCTTAGAAACATCTGCTTTGCTTTACTAAGTTTTAAAGTAGGACGTGATTTTTGCGCGTTACGGGACATCCCTTGGGGTTCATCAGAGAGAAACAACGAACATCAGGCCTGTTGTAAATCGTCTCTTCCAAGTATGCATGTCATCGAAACGGTGTAATTTACTTTTATGGGGCAATTTAGAACTCGCTAAAATAAGTGATCCGGGGGAGGGGAGGGGGTGTTAATTTCATTATACCCTTCGATTACTTGGGTGTGCAAGAAATATGCAAGAAAGATATACCTAAGTGCCTAACATTAATACAAAAAAAAGATGACAAGCCAGGATGGTAAACATACTTGTAGAACCCTCTTGATCGGTCCATGGTGCCATACAGAAGCGCTGCTTTCTCAATATTCCTTCTCTCAAATTCTAGAATAAAATCAGAATAATCTTGCTAGTTAACATGGTACAAAGCAGCACATGCACAATGCACCCTTCGATGAAATAGAAAAACAAGTGATTCCTAAAAATAGTTCGGGGACTAGAAAGATCGTTGGTAGGATTCTAGATTTACTTTGGGAACGCTTACGCAAGTAAACACACCCTGGTGCCCGATAATATCCTACGCTAGATTCTTAAGGCGAAAAAGTTAACAAAGAAAAAAGAAAGAAGAAAACCGAAAACTTGAAGGAACATTCAATAAATTAACTTGATACATTTCTGGCTGCATTAATCACACTGTATTTAAAGTGATGGGCACTTACCTGAGCCAGAACGCATAAACCATACAACGAACAACCGGAGACTGCAAGAATGGACCTTAAACGCTCCGCATTTCACTTGACAAGGGGTTCATAGAGGGATCAACTATGCTATACTTTATCTACATTAAAGATCTACATAATAAAAGACAACAAATTAAAAGAAGGCCGTCACCATTCTTACCCTCTACTCCTCCTTCTTTCTTGATCCATTTGAATACCAGACCAGTGATGTAAATACTGTGAAAAAGGAAAAACAAATCGGGTCAAATTGAAGCCATTTGCATACGTCATACCATACATGCACTACGAGCAACCTAATTTAGACAATTGCAGACTGATTAGCTTAAAGATCGCGTGACAACATTGATCAAAATGGCTGTACAAGAGCTCGTGACGTGCCCAAATCTAACCAGGAAGTGCCGTACCATGAGTACATTTAAAGAGAAACATTGAGAATCGCACACTAAAGATCTTTCGCAGCAACAGTCCGTTGACAACCTCCATCCGTTGGCCTCCGCACTACTTATCTTCCCCAGCAACAGTCCGTTGACAAACTCCATCCGTTGGCCTCTGCACTACTTATCTTCCCCATCAACAGTCCGTTGACAAACTCCACCCGTTGGCCTCCGCACCATTTATCTTCCCCATCAACAGTCCGTTGATAAACTCTGTCCCTAAGCATACGTATCATACTATTCGAACAATGAGGTAAACTAACTTACCTGTAACAGGGAGGTGTATTTAATCTCGATTCCAACTCCACTTGTTTCTAAAGCAGAAGGGAAAAGGGGGCATATTATAAATATTAAATTCATTAATAGATGAAGAAAGTAGATGTGCCAGTGTCAACCTAAATGTATCATACAGCATCTCTATTTGGTAAGAGCGAAACAACATGCTCGAACAACCGCCTAACAAAACGTTATTGCTGTCCTTTGCTAAGTGAAAACCATTCATGCACTGTTCTTATGGCATTATCCAGCACTAACATAAGCAACGCAATATATTTCAAATTCTGAATACCTTGAAGTTCCAAATTGTTGGGCACTCTTTCCTTTCCATTCCAAGAAAGTCCTTGTTAACTAGAGAAAAAAACAGACAAATAAAATAAATATAATAACTAAATAAATCAAATAAAAATAACAAAAATTCAAACGAGGATCATACCGGACATCGGAGAAGTTATCTATGTTAGCTCCACAATAATACATTATACATTATAATAACAGAGTTGACAAGATATTGACTGGCAAATAAGGCTGTCTAGGCGATTCAGAGCTTACTCTCCATATAAAATAATACGACCGCTAAGGTGAAAGAAGGACACAACAACGGAGATTATATTTCTCCTATAAATCTATATAATACCAACCATCTTATATAATAACCTTGGGAAAACTCGCCACGTTACGCAACCTTGTTTGTAAGCTTCACTTGATGGGGAGTAAAATGGTGTCCAACGACTGACCTCACGTTAAGATGCTCGATCCAGTGCTTTTTAGAGATCAGTGGTCTGACTGATTTAGAAAGGAACGATGCAAAGCAATGGCCTAGGGGCAGGTACTCGAAACCGCTTCCATTATAACAGAGTAAAGTTGACCTAGGCGTATGGCATGGGAAAGGACAGTGTGTACTGCATTGTACCCAAATTTCAGAAAGTCGAAATTCGGGTAAAAAGATTGCCCGTATCCAGAATGGGCAACATGTCAGGAGTGATGGTAAACTAACAAATCAAAATTTACCCAAACACCTCAGGTCTAATATTAGGACAGAAAAATTTGTGCCCCTCTCTATTTAAACTGAAATGGTCCACTAAAAACAGTTCAAAATCAGGTCAAGCAGCCCGCTCCGCCTGGCTAAAATAACGGATGTTGAGAAAAATGCATGACGGGAAATCTTTGAACTACTTACTTATAACCATGGTGACACCAGCTGGACCAAGGAGCTTCTGAGCACCAGCAATAATGCATGCAAACTAGGAGACATGGAAAAAAGAAAACAGTTAAAAGGGGCCTGCAAACATTCAGCTCTGCAGGAATTTGGGGAATCTTGAAGGAAGTTTTCGGAAGATAAATTGTGGCTCAAAGGATGGAAGTTAAAGTAAGTGATCTCATTTGACAAACTATATACGTAAGCCTTCACTTGGATCAAGTTTCAGACGCTGTATTTCCTTATACTTCAAACTCATTTCTCCATGCGTGTAACGCATTAAAAACTGCTTATCAGAAATAATTACAGTATGCAACCCATCAAAAATTAAAAGAGAAAACTTTATCTTCCTTCATCATGAAACTGGATGCCTTAGTTCTAGTTAAATTGACGAAAGAATATCATATCTCAATTTGACCTTCATCAAAATTGGAAAGCCTTACCTTTGTGACGTCAAAGACTCTTGTCATGACATTGGATGACATATCACAGATAAGTGGCACACCATTGGTTTCTGGTATGTAATCAAATTCAACACCTGAAAGAAAGATCAAAGGAGAATTTAGCTAAATGTAGTTTAGGTGTAGAAAGAGATGCCTTCAATAAACCAAGTTCTGTTTTGAGAAATAGGAACCTCAAGATCGATACGCAAGTACAGAGTCATTAAAGTGTATGTTTGGTCTGTATTGACATATGGCTGTGAGTGTTGGAACTTGCAGCTTTGGAAATGCGGTTACGAATTACGAATTGGAATTACGAACGATGAAGTTTTAAGAAGAGCCAACAATTGAAGATCTCCAGTCAAATTGATAAGAAAAAGGCACCTTCAATTTGTTGGTAATCTCAATAGACATGGAGACTTAGAGGGAAAGACACCTTGAGGAAGAGTGAGAAACACATATTTTGAAAGCTGTAATGTCTGGACGACTAACACAAGGATGAGTAACATTGCATTTATTGGCAAGTCTGACAACAGACCTGGCATGTAGCAACAACCACACCATATATTGTGCACATATCACTAGAAAACTCTCAACCAAAGCACGTAACCATCCTAATGCACGTATTATCGGTGTCATGACACCTTTAAACCAAAGTTAGTTCAAGTAATAAGTAAACTTTGTTAATCTACAACTAATGAAATGGTTGGTCCATTTATGGATAACAATGCAGTTAAACCCAGGGGCATAGGAACCAGGAAGCAAATGCCCCCTCCCCCAAAGATTTTGCAATAAGCAAAGGTGCCCTTTTAGTCACTCTTAAATCCAACACGTAGGAAAGTACTCTGTAAGTGAAAAAGTGCCCATTGACTATTACCCCCCCCCCCCCCCCCCCCTTCCACCCCCCACTAT
>JAAAKL020010894.1:0-14025 GCA_010016065.2 Carybdea cf. marsupialis auct. non (Linnaeus, 1758) | reverse complement strand
AAAGGTTTTCCCCGTCTGTTCAAAAACAGTCTTGTTGTGTATGCTACGTTCTTTTTAGTCAAACAGAATATCGTGAGTACATTAGAATTGTATCTGCAGATATTTAATGATCCACCGCTTTTTGCCTGCCTCAAGGCGTTGACAGGACGCAAAAGCAACGTATTTTAATCTCCAACTTGATTCCCCTTTGTTGATAATAAGAGAAACTTTAACTAGGTTAAAGTTTATTACACTCTTTCTTGCGTTGTGTATTTGGCCCATAGATTTTTGATGCATCGAGTACTGTGCGTTGTGAATGTTTACTCAAAATTCGTGTTTGCAACCTTTTCTGCATTTGTAGACAACAAGGAGATAAATCCTTACGATGATGATCTAAAGGTCATCACAGAATCTTTGACGCATTCTCAGGCTGCTGCAGTGAGAAAGAGAATCGAATCATTAAATGAAACCATCCGAAAGAAACGACAGTCGCAAAGTGCTGCGGCCAAACACACAGATGTGAGAAGTTTATTTCCAACACAAACAGAAGCCCAGAGTAGCGATAGTAACACGGTGTCAACATCTCAGGGTCGATCGCAACCGATTCATGATACTTCGATTGGAAGTAGTCCGGAGGAAAAAAGGCATGTAAAGAGGGACGATATCTTTGACCAGGACTGCGTCTTTATTGGGAGCCCGTCTGACAGAATTAGATCGGCAAGGACAGCAGAACCGATATTCTTTGGGACAAACACTGCTGATACTCAGCTACATTTGCAAAGGAGAAGCCCTACTTCGCCTCAGTCGAAAGTTGTTAAAAGTACATCGGCTCAATTTTGGAGGGGTTTTGTTCAGCCCCCGCCTCCAAGGCGATCCGTGAGTGAGGGTGTTCAACTTCTTATGGTCAAAAAGAAAAATGACGATGATATTCATCTGAACCGGAGCCAGCTTAATGAAGCTCTACTTTCACCAGTAACCAATCAAAGAATAGGTAGGTGGTTATCATTTGTACTATGAGCATTTCAGTTACATTTACATTATTATCAGTTTTAGATTGAAAAGGGGAAAATCTTCGTGATAAAAGTGTACGTTTCTAATTGATACTCATTTCCTGTATTGAGTGCGTGCAATTTTTCACAACCATCTTTGCATGTTCTAAATTAGGTTTTCCCAAATTTACAAGTAAAGACAATACTTTTATAATGACCTGAGACACATAATATTATGTTATTTGTTAACTGTAATCGATATTTGTAATACCAGCAAGAGAAACTGTTCCAATAGTATGGTTACTTGGACTGATACAGGTTAGCCAGAAGCATCAGTTTTCTATCATTCCGTTTTGAGATAATCTGTTTCAATATTCAAATATTTTCCCCTACGTTTGCATTGGAACAAACAATAAGTAATGACATGCCTGACGACAACGAGAGTCTGGTATGAGTTCTGTTCAAGTCTTACTGCCATTTCCTATAGTACAGAATGTCACATCTTATTATTTGCATTCTCGACTGATTTGTTGGCCAAAAAGTTTGTGTAGTTTTACTCATTCTGAAGAAGGCGCTAAGGAAGACGAGGGGGTTTTGCTATTCACGTTTAGAGTGCGACTAGCTCAATTTCTTGTTTTCCCGTTTTATTTAATAGTGAGTTGAGGAATGCGCTCTCCGGAATTGAAAGTAATCTTTGCCCTTATAGTACAATAGAGCTTTATTGTGCGAAATATGTGGCTGATATGACAGACTGATATTTCTTGCGTGATTGACAAGCGAAAGTGCAGCACAGATCAGTCTCATTAGGTGTATGTGTATATATATGTATATATATATACTGTAAAGCTGGAAATTGACAGCAGGCAAACCGGCGACCAATCCAAAATCTGAAGGATCTCTAAGATGCACTGCTGTCCTTGGAAGATATTGATATGCAAGATGTAGGAATAACGCAAAGAGCAGCCAACTCCAAAATTTCTTCCCGATGATGTAAAAATGACTATATACAATAAAATACTGGCCTTGACTAATATAAAATTCTAAAAAGGGTGTGTTGTACAAAAAATTAAAAAACTATTCCCAGATCGTTTCTCTTTATCAACCTTTATCAACTATATATATATATATACTACAAAGGAAACAAATAACAATGTGCAACTACGTACTTAATGCAATGTCAAATGCATTGTTCCTTTCTCTCGCCTATTGACATCGTGTTGCTCGTTACTCTGATTGCGTTGCTATGAGAAGCAAGACAGATGATCAGTTTGATGTGCATTTAAGCTGCTTCAGAATAATAGTGAGCAATATTCTTTGCTATCCATGTGTATTGTAATGTGTCTATATTTTTATACTTTGTAAAAGATGCATTCTCATGAACAAAGTTACGGTAGACTCCACAGACACTCCTTCGATATGTCTGGCTAGCGCACTCAAGTAACTCCCTGTTCTTTCCTTTCTACAGGAATGTGCAAAGAAGTATTGTAATAGTTCTTAGATCAGTGCATGGAGTTTATTGTACTGGCGTTTCCTTGATTTTAATATTTAGAACGTTTGCAAACGTGAAAACTTTTGGAAAATATCCTTTACTGTACCGGTTAAGAAGCTACTGAAGACTGATAGATACTGTCATATTTGTTTTATTTGAAGAAGTTATGTGTCAGATTTGAAAGTTTCTCAGACAAAATATGACAATTTATGAGGTCTAGATACATGACGTGATTTGGTTTGCATTTTGGAAGTAATAGAATAAAAATGGAAAACAAACAAGATTAACTTGCGCGGCTCAATTGAATTAGCCCGTTTCGTAGTAGAACTTTCCGAAGTTGAAATAATTTGCGCCTCGACAAAAGGTTTTCAACAAACACCTTAAGCGATGTTTTACGCCACCCAAGTAAACGTCGTTTTAAAACGGGGCCCTTCCTTGCGATAATCAGTAATAGTAAATATACCCCTGCTTAAATTGTTGTTTGACGCTTAACGCCTGAAGTTACGGATAGTTTTGTAAGAAAAGTATAATCTTTTATTCCTTTGTCCGCATCGTAGGGCATGCGAAAAGACAAGGTGGAAGCACTGAAGAGAAAGACATTATTGACACTTCAAGAAGACAGTCTATTCCACTTTTGGCGGAAAATTATTCCCAGGGAATGCTATCTTCCCCCGATGTTTCACAAAGGCGTCATTCATCAAATACACTTCCAGCATCGTTCTCGTCTGAATCGTCGAACAATAATACCAAACTATTAATAAGCAACGGAATTCACGAGGAGAAAGAAAGAGGAAAAGAAGAAAATCATGCTAAGAAAATGATCACTTTCCCACGCGATGCGAAACTGGTACGTTTGTCCTACAATGATGTAGATCCCTTCCATTTTAACCCATAACTTTGCGGTTCTGTTTCTTCCGGTTTTCCTACTATTCTGCAATACAGTGTATGTTTTGAAAATTTGAAATAGCGAGACAACATTTTCAGGAGTTTGTTCCTGTTACATCAGATCCGCGCCCCTCCTCTGGACAAAAATTTACTCATAGCTAATTTGTCGTAAGCGCAAATATTTTATTGCGGACAGCTGATGATAAGGTCTCTGTTGTTTGTTATATCGGCCTAAAGTCAGTACATTATTATTAAGACCAGGTTACTATCAAAGTAGTGGAATGCATTTAAGTCTAGTGTTAGAGTAAGAAACGGTAGTTGGAATGGGATAAGAGTGCAATAATGAAGGCGAGGCAGACTATGACTGCAGGGAAGATGTTGTTTGACCGCAGCCGCAGTCTCTATACGGAATAGTTTTTTCACGTGTAAAGAATCGCGCATGCAACATCTGTTGCACGTGCAGTCGCACGTATTACAAAACTGAATTCGTCGATAATCTTGATATCTTTCGTTTTACCAAAACCGTTCGTTGTCAATCTGCTACCAAAGCCGGCATGTAGTAATTTCTTACTTATAGCTGTCTTATGCTTCTACTAGGCCCCCATAGGTTTTCATATCATTTAATGAAAAAAGGCGAGCTCGAATGCAGAAATGAAGGACAACTAGTTTAGGATGCAAATAAAATATTTCGGGGTTAAATTGGCAAGACATTGGATGTCATGTGAAAACGTGTTTCTTTTAACTTTTGCACGTGCGATTGCACGATCAAAAAATGTTGACGTAAGCCACGTTTTGTTAAAGCGAAATTCTTTGTACGTGTGTTCGATCTCCGGGTAGGGACTGCAGTCAATTACATTCTGGTCCAGATTTTTTCTTGATAATTACTACTTGTGCATTGGTGGATGAGTAATATGATTGGACTTTCATAACCTTTTAATTGATCGCAAGAAGGGGGACAAAGTAGCCTTGGTACCTTCAAAGCAAAAGGCTTATTAGGTTTATGAACGCAGTTTGGATTTTTTTGTAAGCGGAGTGGTTGGGGTTATTTCTTGACAAGTGGCACACTATCAGCATTTTCTAGTTTGCTAGGGGTAAAAAAATACGTCACGCGTGCTTTTTCGTGTTTCAGAAGTACGAAGTAATTTTATATAAGCGAGTCTTACATCATGACATTACTCTTGAAAACATGGCATGGTAGTGTGAAAATGGGATATACAAAGTAATTCGCCTTAAGGATTACAATCGTGTATTTAATTGATTTCATGTGTCCTTTCCCAAGATTATACGAAGTGGGCTCCTTTTCGTACCTAACTTTTATGCATCATGGCAGAATTTGAGACTCAAACTACAGCTTCAGAAATCAGTTTCTTTTATTGTTTTATTGATCCCTTGGCATTGGAAGGCAGCCTCCATATGATCATCAGCCTCAGAATAAAGCAATTATTTGAAATCGACTTGTTCAAGAAAGGGGGGGAAGTTGTTGTAGCACAATAGACTGGGCATGCTTTAGGTCTCCTTTCTCTTGAACCTGCAATCTTTGGGCGTCGATCGACGTAATGCTTTCTTATAGGTCGGTGATACTTTTTGTGAGTTTGAAAACGGCGGCCTACGCTCGTTTTAGTTCGCTTCGCTCACAAGGGTCTGTCGAGAAGATTTTTAATGCTTCTTTTACTATTTTATAAGCTTATATAAGTTTTGTAGTCACAATTGTCTGTTGTAATTGACTGGAATCATGATTGTATATTTATGGTTTTAAGCAATCCTTGTTATAGTTCATGGATGTGTGTAAGTGCAGGTGATCGTCAAAAAACCTCGAAAAATTGAAAAAAACTTCAAACTTTTTTCCCAAAGTATTCCAAATCTAAATAGCTCTTCTAGAGCACCTACCCATACGTAGCAAAAATGCAATGTTTCAGCAAAATCGGCCGAGCCTTTTAAGAGTTATAGATCACACACACTTACACACATCCATGAGTTATAATGTCGATTACTTAGATACCGTGACAGCGCATTAAAAGAGGTCTAATTTTAACAAATTTGATGAGAACTGACACGCGAGTCTTACGTGTTTCAGGAAAAGGGCAGCAACTGTTGAGGATTTAGTATGCAAAGGGAAAGTGATGACGTCACAAATCAAAAGTTTTGGAAATAGTACGATGTGACTAAAGATATCTACAGGCAACTCTGGAATAGTTTGTTTCACATATGCCAGACCTAGTGTTTAAACTAGAGGCATTTGAATTTCAATAATCTCTGATCAGAACTCTGTTGATATTCCTTGGTTCCTTATGTTAGGAACCAGCATCAAATAACAAGGTTTTGTTAGAGAGATTCAAAACTTTGAATGCTAGTATCTCGGTGTTGCGAATAGGCAGCACTCTCTACTTTGGCCATTCACGTTCTTGCTAATAGGGCAACATAAAAATTGAGTATTGTTTCCATAATTCAAACATTTTAGGAATCCTGGCGTCAAAGTTTCCCTCCGCATTGTATGGCAACATTTGGAAGTTTGTTATGGTATAAAAAATGAAGAAGTGCTGGTAATTGCCAATGTCTATATGATGTTTTCCTTGTACGGTGTATGACATTAGAATAAAATCGAGGAGCCTAAGACTCGGATATTGGTGGACAAATCTGTAGAACGCACCGCAATATCACGATGCATGCTATTGCCATTACAGACACTGACTGGCCTAATCGCTGCTTTATCGTTATGGCATTTGTTATCTAGCGTTTCACAGTTCTGCTTGCATACCTGAATTTTCATCTTATTTTCTGTTGCTATTTCCTTATTGCGTCTGATCTTTTAGAGCATTGGTTCGTCGGGTAGTAAACTGCTCGCGTTTCCTTCGGACTCATCCTTTCCACCACTTCCGGTAAGTTGGATGATATTTTATTCCGTTGTTGCTGATACAGTAATGTAAGATTGACGATGCTACCGAAGAAACTGCATTAATTTGAGTAACTATTCTCCGCTCTTTCCCGTCACTTCACTGTTTTGACTTAGAATTATATTTATTATATAGTTAATTTTTGCTTCAATTTATATCACGAATATCTATCTTGATATAGGATGGGCTTTTAATCTCTGATTCTTCGTGACAGTCGCTTTGAGAACTTTTATTTGGCGCATTTCCTTACCTTTCTTAGATCATTGATTCAGTAAATTGTGAAGGTTAAAGCGTGCCAATGTCGCCAACGCTTCTTTTTACACCCAATTGTCAGCTGTACACCTGTGTCTTCCTTTAACTCTTGTACCTTCTGTATTATATACTCTGGAATTAATGCTAGTTACTATCACCCCCTTCTATTGCACCCTAAACTCCGTCATTGTTTCTATTTCCATCTCATATGCTGCCTTTGATTCCTCATTTTACCATGATCATTGTTATGCCTCACACACCCCAGGCATTTGCCATTGTCTGCCTATCAAAGTCATCTTATGAAATGACGCCTAGAAAATAGTTACTGTTGCAACTCATAGGATGTTGTGCTTCTGCGAAGGCTTAACATCTGTAAAAATTTAATGGATATTTTTGTGATAGTCTTATAATCACAAGTATCGCACATACTTTACTTGAACTCCATCCCGCAGGTTTAATACCGCCCCCACTTTGCCTCACGTCCGTTGTGGTGTCCTATAACAGTCGTTCTCCTCAAAGGGGCGATATGGCTCTTGTACGTAAGCACTTAGCGTAAATAGAGAAGAAGAATGCTCCAAGCGTACTCTGTTTCAATCATTTTTATTCTTGTGGTACTTAGAGGTTCAAACAACCACCGCAATAACCACCGTTGCAATTATATGATTTTATTGTGCACTCAGAGAAAAAACACCTGTAACGTTTGTACTCAAAAACCTGTTTCTTTCTCTGTTCATATGACAGTAAAGGGCGAGCATTTTTAGTGATTGTAATTTTGCAGAGAAATGTATGGAAAAGAAACGAGAAAGTGGTTTGATTTTCATACGTGAAGGGAAAAAGTGCATGGCTATATACTATGCCTACGGAATTCCACGTTCAACGCAAATGATGTTAACCCCACCTGAAGGCATACATATATTTTCGCCAGTTGTACGTTCGAATATCTAATAGTGCATCTCACTCAGAGGCCCTTGCGAAGCATTGGAGGCGCTATTGACTGTCCCTATTGATCGTTAGAACTACCAAACAGGATTACTAATCAGACAGTTGGCACCTTCAGATCAAATTGACATCCCCACTACACTGTACAATCGCTTGCAGATCATTCGTTTTCCACTGATTGAAACAGACGTTACACCCGATCCGTTCCAAGAGGCCGCGAAGCTTCTTAGTTTTATGTAGTTTTATGGTCCCCGAAAACAAAAAAATGCAAGACTGCTTTTAAAGCCTCGGACGTAGTATGTTTGCTCAGGAGAGAGTTTATGCACATAAGTGAAAAGAGTTAAGTCCAAAACGTTGTTTCATACGTCATCATTTTAACACAGTTTGATAAACGTTGTGTTGTGGTATTGCGGTGACAATGTTACTATATTTAACATCGCCAATTGCAAGGGATCTTCATGTATTGTCTTTTCACTCTCCAAGAAGTGAACATCCTTGTTTTGAAATGAAACCAGAAGAAAATTTTAGTCTGCGCACGAATATCGTAAGAAACCGATTCAAATTCCTGTTGGAATTTGACAGGAGCATGTCAGGGATCCTTTATTGGAAACATCGTGAAACAAAAAAGAGAGCAAGTAGCCGCAGTGGAAGACTGCTACTTGCATCAATGGATGTCTTGAAGTGCCAGACGGATATTAAAGCTGTACTAAAACTCCCATGCATGGATTTATGCTAGCAAGGCTACGTCGGATGGAGTTCATTGAATATGACCTACGTTGGGTTAATGAAGATTGTTGTATACAAAGAGACTTAATTTTTTTGTAACAAGTAACCAACTGAAGAGATCGCGTAGAGATCATGGTAATAAAAACATGCTGATTCGTGAATAGTGTTTATACATACCTTTTGAAAAGTACGACTATTAAAGACTAGTTTCCTAGTTGTTTACTTAAATTGTTAAGGACAGTACGCTCTCAGAGGCTTTAGAAATTCATCCGTTAAGAAGTTTATCGTTCTTGTCATGCTAGCACCATTCTGTATCTTGTGTAGGAGAGGATATTTATCGATATCACTGAAAATAGGGTATTTAATTGAGGATGTCACAGAATTATTTGACCGTAGAACCGTAAGCTTCTTACTCTCGACTTCAGATAGAGAATGTAGAACAGTTAACCACTGTACGGGTGGCCAGAGGGTAGCGAGGAAGCATGTAATCCTTCACAAGTTTTATTCGACTACTATTTTTATGGAAGAAAAATATATTGGAATTAATTTGTATCAGCTGATGTTAACGTCAACTTTTTATTTACTGTGGTTTCGGAATTTGTCTTGGTGAGTCTTTGAAATTCGTGTCATTCATGCTTTGTCAAGGCTCACGAAGAACAGCCCACATATGTTGCTTTTGTTGTTAGCTTCACCTTTTCTCTCATTTCTAGAACTTTACATTAACTAGAGAGGAGCTTGGAATGACCAGAGTTAAAGATTTATCCGAGGCAGACATGCTAAAAGTTCGCTCATTGGCTCTGATAGAGCTGACAGCTTTATTAGATTCTTACAATATACCGATGAATAGAAGGAAAAGTGTTCCAAAAGTAAAACATAAAGGTTAGTTCAATGCACTGTTATTTCAGTCAATTCAAAACTTCCTCATTAGCCGTTGTCATATCATACTTGTACAATATCTGTACAGTTGATTCAGTAATGTTTTGTTTAACCTTTGTTCAGTACAGGAACATGTAGCGTATGAGGAGTATAATTTAGCTGGTATTAAAGTAAGGTAAAGCCCGCAAAATGGAGATATACGGAGAGAGTCCTATATACACAATAGTGTTATCGACCAGATATCTGTATTATTTGAGCTAGCTGTGTATATTTGTTTTCTTTTCAGGATAAGATGAAGACACTGTATTGTTATTTGGGGTTAAGCTGCAGGAAAGGTTTTAAAAAGATGATGTTTATTTTGGTTAAAATGTGAAACTTGATAGCGAGATGTGGATTGAGATGTTAAGTGAGAAAGTGTTAAAGGTTTTATTAAGGAGAGAGGTGTCCAGCTTGATAAATGCTGTGGTTGAGAGATTTTCTGGATAGTGCGAAAGGGGTGTTTGAAGGAGAGGCCACATTAAGGAGCAATAGATGTGAAAATCTTTTTCATAACCTTAATTATTTTGGTAATTACTGCGTGAAGAAAAGGATTTTATTTTTCCTTAGTAGCACTATTGGTAATATCGTCTTGTTTCTCGTATTAGGAACAGTTTTAGAACGTAACCGTCACAATCATGAATTTGATGGATAAATTACTTCGACTTTGTTAAGATATACCAACAGTCATCAACCGAACTGACAGTAACGAAAAAGCAGGGCTGAAGCTGAGCCAACACTTAAGCACGGAAAACAATCGATTAAGACCCGTATTTGTTGACTGCATTCAGTTAATCTACGTGGAATTATAACCAAAACCTAAAGAATAGATGCACATGGAATTGAGCAAGTACAAAAGCAAGTCCTTGTCCTTTTGCCTATTTGCCAATTAGGTAGTATGAGAAATAACATATAGTGGGAAGGTGTACTAGAAACAAGGACCGATTAACTACAAATCATTTTAATTGCATCAACTAAGTTTTATCTATAGTGTACAGTAAGCCCCAGGTAACTCGAATATTTAGTATGTCGAACTGATGTTTCATGCCCTTGAATTTTTAGCAATTCAGTCTTACCTTCTAAACAATTCAATAACCTCAATAACTCGACCCTTCTACATCTTTGCCATCCGCTATCTCAAAGCAAATTCTCAACCTGCTGTCAATGTGAGAACAATATCTTTAAAGAACCACTATGTACTAAAGCAATACACGTGCAAAATGTGTAAGAGCTTTCACGCAAGTACGCGGGATTCGGCACTCATGTTTTCAGCGAAATCTGAATAGCATCATGTAACAACTTTGGAAGAAGAGTTGACTGAAAGATATAAATGAACCGACAATGGATCCTTTTCCTTGTGAGCACGTTTCAAGGAACTGATGTATTTGAAGCTTATGTTTTGCTTTTGTATATTCTTTTATTGTTGTTGTTGTTGTTTATGAAAAATAATCTGAATGCTACATCCAATGGCAATTTTTTCCTACGTTAGAGTTATTTAGAGCCTCGAAAATTCGAATATTTAACAACTCGAACCCATTATCAATGGTACCATGAAGGATTGAAATTTCGGGAACTGACTGTATACGCAGACTGTAACGAATGCAAATGACCTGAAGAGCGCCATTTGGTAATAATACCAAAATAATCTTCTCCAAAATGATCACGGCAAGGGCTGAGATTGCATTCGCATTTAATGTATACTTTGACGTTTTCCATTTTGTCACATTAACTCTGTCTGCTCTGAGCTTTTTGTAACAACTAGGCAGCAGCTTTCACTTTACTTTATGAGCACAAAAATTCTTGCCAAGCGCATCCACGAAAGTCGGATACAGAGAAAATCGTTGTTATCAATCAGCATAGTAGCCTCGAATATTCATAGAAAAAGCCATGGACTAAATTATCCCTGCCCTACGGGTGTAATTCCTTAAGATGGTCTTAATACTCGTCAATGAAAAGTATTGCTTCTCAAATTAAAGTTTGTAATACCTCGTATCTAGATGTCCGATCCAAGATAATTCTCCAAGTTTCTTCGTTAATTATCTACTGTATTTATTGTTTCACAAAGTAACAACAAATTGAGAGGGAAAGTGGCAACAGCAATACTTCGTTTCCCTTGTCAATGAGCGTGTGACCGTGCGGTCTAAAAGCTCGCTTTGAAAACCACCGACCCGGGTTCGATTCGATCGCTGGGAAGCTGTGACAACTTCTCTTTACCATAGTCACGAGACCCATCCATTCCATGTGAGGGAAATTGGGGAGAAGGAAACTCAGGAAGCCCGTCGGATGGATTATACCTGTATTTGGATAGCCTGGCCTTGTGACACATGTGTCACGCTGAACATGCTTGAAGAACACGTGAAGGGTACAAGTGACTGTGTCTGTGTCTACTCAGCCACTGGGTAGGTTGCTCAGCTGATCGAACAGTTGAGCTCTAATACGTCGGTACCGATAGGAGAATGCATGCATCAGTTTCGTTTGTGTTTTGAAAGTCATTGGAGAGTGATTTCTAGTGAATTCTTTCATACATTTAGCCTTGTTTTATTCCTCTTTGTGCTGACATGCAGAAACCGGTGTTTTTGGAGTTCCTCTCAGTATTTTGGCACAAAAAGATGAGAAAGCAAAGGATCCTAACTGCAAGGCCCCCAACTTTGTTCAAGAGGTATGTTATCAGTTACACGTTACAATCTTAAGTATGTTAAGTGAAATTTTTTTTGTTAGGTGATGTACTGTTGTACTGAAAATAGAGGAATAAGCAGGAACTCATGTCAGAGTGAGATGGAATAGACACATTCGAGCTCCCTTAGCACTTTTTTGGTGAGACAGGTGCTTCACAAATTAATTGGATCGCTGATACATTCCTCTTCCACCTGGATTGCTTGTACAGCAGCTTTCTGCCCATTGCGCTCCAATCTAAGTACAACAAAGTCTTAGGTATTTTATTAACTATTTAGTTATAGTAAGTTTGCAGGCAGAGAGGCAGACCGAAAGCCTGGTTGATCACAATAGCACCGTAATTACGGTTTTTTTCATGCGTAAATAAGGTAGTGGCAACTGAAGGCGTTAAAAGGTATGGACCGCAAATGCTTGATAATTCCGAGAAGTAAAAGAGGCATGATTGCTATTCGTCGTCTACTTTCCCTCTGCCTCGTGACCCTAATACTCACGTCTACCGTCTACTTCATTTACTGCTTTGTGTGTGTGATCGTATTTTCATATTTCTGTATCGCATATATATATATAAGCAATTAAAACCTCATTTCTATGTGTACACAAACTAAATCACAAGATATTGGGCATGTTTTGTTAGTGTGCATTTTATTAAAAGACAAAAAACTCCTGTTACTGTGGTTTCTATGGTTTGTTTTGTAGACGGCAATCCTTCTTTAGGATTCTGTTCAATTGATGCTCCTCCTCACGATGAATAGAGATACATTTGTTAACACAACATTATTTATACTTATTTATTTGTTTGTGATAGGGTTGCAATAGATTCACAAAGAAGTCATCGCAATGAGCAACCACACTCATTTTACTCTAGACGTTCCTGATACTTTTTTGAATACATCCCACAAACACACGCCTACTAAATAGTCTGTTACTTTTAACGTAACCTCCCCTTTAACAGAAACAAATTTCAAACGCCTCTTTTAAAGTAATGCCACCCTTAAAGATATAATTATTTTATTACGTATCAAATGCATTCAAGTTTTTCATGATTTTTTGCGAGGATGTTGAACAGTCAAAATTCACGTGATTGATAGGAGGCCCAAATAATAAACTACATCAAAGTGAAGTTTTGCATACGTTCTACCTACAATTATCTTTATTTTCTAGTACAGAATTCGCTTTTAGAATAATCACTTTGCGGTTTCCTTTTATTGGCAGATATTTTCGTACTTAGAGGTCAACGGCTTAAAAGAAGAGGGTTTGCTTCGGGTAACCGGATCCGCCCAGCGCATTAAAGTAAGTTAACTTTTATCGCAATAGCTCTATAAAGCTGGTTTGATAACATTGTACGAGAATCACTGAAAGGGTTCGACTGTTTGACGCCATCGTTCACTCCATCCTCAATCAAAGTGTTCTTACTGATTGGCGACCGTCGATTACGATCTTAGACACTATAAGGTCGTTTTAAACAGTCGGATAGATTATGAGAAGGTACTGGAGAAATAGAAGGTATGTCTTCGCCAGGACAACGATAGTCTGGTAAATCGGAATCATTGAAGCAAGTGCTTTACTTCCCATGCGATAGGATAGCAAGATCCACCCAGTCAATTCTAAACAGTTGTGAATCGTATATATTTATACGTACTCTGCAGATGATGTTTTCAAAATAATTGAAATGCATAATAATTATCATCATCATAATAATAATGCATGGTCTGCATCGTACGGGGTAATCAGGAAGGCAGATATGCCAGGAATAGATTGAATAATGTTGCATCTTAAAAGTCACCTTAACAGAATCACACATCAATTTCATCACAGGAACTGAAGGGTTGATGCTTGAAATAAAAATTTGACGTCTTTGGTAAATAAATTGCAAAGAAAAATCTCCCATAGCGAGGAAATTCCCTATTCGTTTATTCGTGTCGGACGAACTACGTTTTACTCACTCTTTATTTGTTATCGCAGAATCGAACATTGGTTTCTTAATGTGATACAATATATAATATTTCTTAGGGGTCTTTAAAACCGCTTCTTCCAAAACGTTTTTATTTCAGAGCGTAAGATTTGGTTTTGTCTCCACGAAATGTTATACTAGAATTAGGGAACGAGACAGAAGAGACAGAGTTCCTTCATAGACAAGGTTCGAAAATGAGACCATATAGCTTATTATATATATATATATATATATATATATATTATATATTATAGCTTTTAAATCGGATCACGTTGTATTTTTGTAATATGTTCTACACATCCAACTCAAATACAACTGAGCCATATGCAGATAAGTGGG
>JAAAKL020010893.1:0-14025 GCA_010016065.2 Carybdea cf. marsupialis auct. non (Linnaeus, 1758) | reverse complement strand
TTAGGTATCCAGAGTCTTTCTCAAGATCTGTGCTGACCCCAACAAACAAGCTTTCTGTAGTAAATCAATGCCAACCTTATCACCTAGCTTCTTTATCCATTCTTCAAGATTGGTTCTTACTATGCCCAAGGCACCGACTGTAATGGGAATTCTGATCACCTCTTGCAAGTCCAAATTTGTTTATTATTATTTATTTATTTTTGACTCCGTTTATTACTTTTGTTGTTGTTGTTGTTGTTGTTGTTGTTTTTACTGTTGCTATTTATGCAAGCTACATATATCATAGTTAGCAACCGATATACCTATTTTAGCGAGTATCTTGCTATGTAAGCAAATACAGGGAATTTTATAGAAGAAGCTTTAGAAAATGACGACGACGACGACGACGTAACGTCTTCTTCTTTGTTTCTTCGTTTTCTTTAGTGATTTCGTCTGCTTCTATAATTTCTTCTTCTTCGTCGTCTACTTTTGTGACTTCTTCTTCTTCTTCTTCTTCTTTTTCTTCTGGGACTGACTCTTCTTCTTTTGTGACGTTTGTCTGTGACTTCCTTCTTTTCCCCTTCTTTTTCTGTGATTTGTTGTTGTTGTTGTTCTTCTTGTTCTTCTTGTCCCATTACGTCTTCTTATACTTCTTGTTCTTTTTCTGTAACTTCTTCTTTCTCTTCAAGGATTAGTAGACGTGCCAATTGAACATCTCCAGTCAAATTTCTAATGTCATCAATGTGTTAAATCACTTTTTTCTTCTTAATCTCTATACATCTTTTTAGTAGTAGACGTCAAGTGCCTTGTCATGTGATTATATTGTCAATTACATCTCATTGCTTCCTGTAACAATACTTTACTTAGCCATTTGTTACTCAATGCCCTTGGCTGACTCTCAGTTAAAATGTTACACTAGTAGCGTTATTCTGCAATGGTTATCCAACAATTTGAATCCAGAAATAATTACATGACGTTTGTCTCAATATTTGTCCCAGTATTTTGTTTCTGTACTTATAGATACGCAGTAATGACAAATAATAGTTATGATGAATCAACTGTGAATACGGAATACTGAAGCGACAAAACGATCAGAAAACATCTTGCTATTCTATCAAATATTCAAACACTTGTCAGCTCAGTTGATGCCATAGTTGGTAGATGTATATCCTGTCGTGAGTCGTAGTCTTTTTCTGAGCTACGTTTCGAGAGATACTTCTTCCATCCTCATGCTCTGATCTACCATCTATGATCTTATTATTCTGATTGTTATTTAAGTTGTTGCCCAATTTATTATGTTTACAATTTAATTGTTATTTTTTGTATTTCCGTAACAGCACAGCAGGGATGTTTTCATACCTCTTTGACCAGGAAGGTGTGTTTCAGGTGGTCTGTGATAATACGGAAGTCAGTTGTTGTATTATCGTTAAACATCAACCAAAACAACACGTGCTTCGGGTTAACAAAGATGGATTTACTCCACGTATGTACAGAATTTTTCTAATTGTCATTATTATTGCGACGACCGCCACGGCTTCTACCCTCACAAAACGACCAAGATCACACTCGTCATCATCATCATCATCATCATCATCATCATCATCATCATCATCATCATCATCATCATTATCATCATCATTATCATCATCATCATCCTCCTCATCATCATCCTCGTGCTAACCATCAAAAGTATCTTCTTTTTAGACTTCAGCACAAGCATAGTCAAGTAATAAGCACACAAGGCCGAATGCAAACGCAAAAAAAAAGTAATTGGTCATGTGACAAAAGCCAGACTTCCTGTTCTTGAAACACCCGCAAGAAACGTTTCCCCACCAAACAGAAGGAATCCACCAAGAGATTTACTATTATGTCAATATCAACTGATGAAACAAACATCTTTGCCAATGCATCTCTTTCATTCTTTAGCAACATTGTCAGAAAACTCAAATAAAAACATACATTGTTGCTAACTGCCTATAGAGGAAGTAGACCCTCAAATTTTTACGTACAGGCAAGAAGTTCCTTTTAAGCATTACTGAAACTATTATTGCTTTGCGTAAAAGAATGTCTACCCCTTTATAATAGTGTAGCATTTTTGACTTACAGATTTTTGAGCGTTTATATGCTATTATTTGCAGAGTTTATCACTTTAATGTATCCTAATGATCCCCGTTTCTCATCTATGCCCTGAGTTTAAATACATCACTTCGAATCACGGTAAATTAGAAATATTCCCTTTCGAACAGGTTTGTGTTAGTTCCTTCCGCATTTAACGTTAGAGCAGTGGCAAGTGAAAACAGTAGGATTCAATAGCATTTTATAAAAGTATCATCTTCTCTGCTTCGATGCTAACCATCGATGGAATCAAACAGCGACAAGAGGAAGTTCTGTGGTTACGTCCAGTTTATGTTGCATAGTTCTCTATAAACTTATAGTAGTTTAACATGTTCATTTGCGCATGCGTACAAACAGTTATTCAAACAGTTATTCATCTCTTAGTTTGCATTTGCCTTCAATTGATTGAAGACTGATGCTGAGTTGGGACATGTTTTCAACGCAAGTTTGCCGCTTGCTCAGATTTTTTGAAGAGGACTTTCATTTGAGATATGTTTTCTTGAGGTACGTTTTGAATGAATTAGGCTGCATACAGGTCTGGTAAACCGTAGGGATTGGAAAATGTGCCTTTAGTTAGGGAAAATCTTGCGAAATGTGTAAACACGACGTGAGTGATTTAATGACAGGATAAGTCTAAGAATCTTACTGAGTTCAACGAATACCCTGCCATGTAACGGAATTCACTTGTAAATCTAGCTTAACTTGAAATTATTACATGAATTGTCTGCATATGTGAAAATACCAGTAGAAATTTTATTGGATTGACTGCATAGTTGTATATGGTTGCCAACTGAAGTGTGTGTTTTCGTATATCGGAAACAGAGGGGTCAGTTGAATATCCCTTATAAACTTCGAAATATCAGGGAATTGAAAAAGAGACTCGTATTAGAACCCTGGTTAGTTAAATATGTCGTAATCTATGATTTGCGACAATGTTTTGTTTTAGTATTTATATTTTGCTATCTAAATTCTTTTTTAGCTCTTGGATCGGTAAAAGATGGGGATCAGGTTTGGTGGACATGGAGCAAGGAAAAGATAGATGAAGACTTTATAATGATTCGGGTAGGAATATTTTGCCTTTTGCAAACAATTGATAGGCCATAGTTTTAGATCCCTGCTTTCACTATACTGGTCTCCCCTGGTCCTATAACAACCCCTTGTTAGAAGTTCATTATTCCACGTATTGAGACCCCTCAATCTCTCCTTTAGCACGTGCTGTCCTCCCTTTGGGACCGTTACGTTTTTCTATTTTGTTTTGTTGTACTGAGTTTTTTGTTATTATTTGATAATGATGTGATATATATTGCAGCTCAGAAGAAAATTATCTGTGTTCGTCGAAATTGGATTTATTTTTTCCCACTACGCTCTACGTGTCTTCCTAAGCTCTCTTTGCTGAGTTTTATCTTTATCGTTACATTAAGATTTCCACCTGGCCAAGCAATTACGGACAACTTAAGAACTTTTTGTTTTCCTTCTAAGCTACTAACCACTACTCTGTTTGTTAAAGGCACTTTTGACTAGTTGCCTCATCTTTGTTAGGTTTGACATCCATTACTTTGAACAGCATTATTTGTGTTCTTTTCTTTAGAATAACAATGAATTAGATGCGTCTGAAGAAGAAGAGTCACGTTCTAGCAATGATAATCACGAAGGTAAAACATCGTCGTGTGTGCTGTTTATCAATTTATTCATTTTGTGTAAGGAAGTCCCAGTTGAGCTCGACAAGAACTGGTTAGGACGCGTGCTAAACAGCTGCATGTATTTATGGTCTATCTGCGGCCAACGTTTTGAATGTACCTACTGAAATAGAGTACATTAACTGCCAAAATTTTCAGACGATGATATTTCGTACGTTAACTTTTCGGACGTAATTTTTCCGGACAGATTATTTAAGGAACTTCCGACAAGTTCGAATAAATATTTCGGATGTTCTAATATTATTTATAAATTTCCAAAATCCCAAAATAGCAAAATGAAACGAAGTTTATAATAGCGCGTAGTCTAGGTTTTGATCGCCTTTCAATAAACAAATAGCGTCTGTCCGAAAATGAAACCGTCCGAAAATTTCGGCAATTATTGTATTCATTTAGTGACCAAAGGTGCAACAAATATTTCTCTGTTTTAAGATAACTTAACTTATGCTGAATAACAATACAAACAAATGAATCAAAAAATTCCTCTTGAGTCCTTTATACCAAGACCAAAGCACCACAGCTTGTCTTTGCAACTACATGAGTTAAGGTATCTTACCTAACCTTATAGAAGAAATAGAAATATGCCGTTTTCAACATTGCAAGTTTCGCATCTTAACGAATGGCGCCTGTTCGTTGTTAGTCTTACTACTACGCTGCATGCAAAACGTACCTGTGAAACGAACAAGGAATTACTAAACATACGAAGCTTCACTAAATCAAAACTATGGGTAATCATCAGTAATCTTTGACGTATAACGCTCATCTCTCGAAGCTGGACCAAACATTAGGATTTACTGTAACTTCCTAAATGGTCAGTGCAACCAACTGGGTATCAAATTTAGGTTTAAAATTGTTGAGACTTTAGGATCGGAAAATAGATGTGTGACTTGAAGAAGACAGATTGCCATTCATAATAGTCAATACTGCTCAAACAAGGAGGCCGCTGTTCACCACATTTTTAAATACATGTCGCTGTTTAGGACTGTCAATAGCTAATTTAGTAAAGTAAGTATTCATGGCTGTTTAACATTAAAATTATAAACTAAATCTAAGAAACAATAATAGACAAGGAACTCCCTGGTAGGTTCCCCGTACAAAAATTATATCATATTTGTAACCACTTTACATTTTTTAGAGTTGGGAGTTTGGAAATTGGGAAGTTCAATTACTACTCTTGTGTCAAACTGTCACTGTTTAATTCGAACGTTTCATACCCCTCTCTATGGACAGTACCTTCCATATTTTTGTTCCTGATAGATAGTATTTTATGATGGGTTTAGATTGTACCAAACGCCCTCACTAGTCTCTATGCATAGCATGGCTCATAGCCCACAATGCTTAAGATCTTTTGGCAGAGCGTTGCTTTTGTTGTTTTTAGGTAGAGATTTTTATCCATTGCTAACAATTAATTTTTCTTTATCTTTACGTAGTTTAATTGATAGCCGATTTCTAATTTTTTTTGATTGCAGATTGTTGTACACTCCCGAACTCGTCAATTGCACAACAGATCAGGTCATCTGGGGTGTTTTCAACTAAACTTGAAAAGCCTGGTCTTCATGCTTTTAGAATGAGTCGACGAGACAGCGATCATCGTTGGTGCTGCATCATCGCTGACAATTTGAACAAGGTAAATGGGTGTTAAGTTTTGCTCTGATTTATGAAGATGTGAGGTTTGGGTCATTAAGATATCGATCAAACCGCGTCGTCATTTTCTCGCTTCCTGATGCGGTGCTGGATTTTATCAGCCAGCTTTACATTAACGCTGTTGACCATCCCCAGTACGCCACTGTTTCCAGTACACCACCGTCTCTACTACACCAGTGTCTTCAGTACACGGCTGTCTCCAGTACACCAATGTCTCTAGTATGCCGCTGTTCCAAGTACACCACTCTCTAAGGTAAGCCCCTGTTTCAAGTACACCGCTATCTCAGTACACCAGTGTCTTAAACCATTAAACCACTGTCCTCAGTACACGGCTGTCTTCGGTACTCCGCTGTTTTCAGTACACGGCTGTCTTCAGTACACGGCTGTCTCCAGTACGCCGCTGTTTTCAGTACACGGCTGTCTTCAGTACACGGCTGTCTCCAGTACGCCGCTGTCTCAAGTACACCACAGACTCTAGTATACCGCTGTCCCCAGTACACCACAGACTCTAGTATACCGCTGTCCCCAGTACACTACTGTCTAAGGTAAACCTCTGTCTCCAGCACACCACTATCGCAGTACACCACTGTCTTCAGTACACCGCTGTCTTTAGTACACTACTGTCTTTAGTACACCAGTGTCTCCGGTACAACAGTGTCTCCGGTACAACAGTGTCTCCGGTACACCACTGTCGCGGATACAGTACTGTCGCCAGTACACCACTGCCGCCAGTACACCATTGTCGCCAGTACACCATTGTCGCCAGTACACCACTGTTTCCAGTACATAGCTATCTCAGTACACCGACGTAACATACTCTCTCGCCATAGGCAATTTTTTCACATGTGGTTGCGGCAACTAGGAGGGGGATGAGGAAGAAGGCTCCAAATTCCTCTAGATTTAACCGAATTTCACTTTTAAAAGTGTACTTTAAACTAACTGTTTATATCGTTCCTTTTTGCTCAATTTTAGGTCACAGAAGTAACGGTCACAGAATCTGGTTTCTCTCCAAGTGTCACTACTGTAGGTGTCTCCGAGTACGTGCTCTGGAAGTGGACAGCAACCTTAGTAAAAAGATCACTTTATATGGTATGTGTCACGTTTAATTTACTTGATGAGACTTTTCTTTATAAATAACGGGCTAAATTACCAGCTGCTTGACTTGATGCCTCAATGTGTCGGTGCATCATTTGACGATGATCACAGAAGTCATTGTACGAATCGATGATTAAAAAACTGCAGACACTTTGGACTTTCATCATGTTACGGTGACTGGCACTACAAAATTTACTGATAGCATTGTATAGTGTTACGCGAATCCGAGATTCAATCCAAGATTACATCCGTAGTCACCCGTGGGTTTCCTTCTGTTGCTCATTTCGCTGTCGTAGTGCAGTGTATCTGTGTCAACCAAAACGCTCCTTCCAGACGTTTTGCAATCCGCATGGGCATTTCGGAACTGGTTCTATAATACTATCTTCAGCATAAAGAGAGACACTTCCAATCTTAAAGCAACATTGCGGATCATTAACAAGTATGATAAAAAGGAGAAGTCTAAGTCACGAACCCTGAGGAATACTCTTATATTGGATACTGCAACATCAAGCTAAGCACCCGGTCGCTCGTTTTACATATAATGTTAAATGAATCATCATGGGAGCTCTTCATTCCGTAGGTTGATCTCTTTGACGATACAATGGAAATTGATATTGGGGCAGAGCCTATGGTGGGAGGAGGAGCTTTCAGAGTACAGTTCAACAGACCTGGAATTTACAGATTTGCAAGGTAAGAGCATGTTTATATCAGAATAGCGACCAGACTGCTGCCTGTTGTCATCACCTTTATGCACGGATTATAAAATGTTTTGAGAGAATTATTCTCATACTAGTTGAATGTTCCGGCGCTGCCCGGGAAGCTTAGGCCTGCAACTATTGTTGTCTGTATGTGTAGGAATGCTGCGGTGACAAAGACAACATACAGACATTGCTCTACCCTTTTTCTCGCAGACAGTTGATGAAATTGAAAGTCTTTAATGAAATTGAGATAGTTGTGCTTATAAGGCTTTTTTAGTGCAATTTGCAGACAATTGATATATGTACGTTGCAAGGTGCAAATTACACTTGGAATACGCTCATAAGACAGATCCTGGAAGTCTGGGAATGCTCTTTTTACCCACTTTTGGTCTCCAGCGACCCCTGAGAGCGGCCTCTGAGGCTCCAAATCCGCTAATAACCTGCCCCTGGTCCAGGAGAGTGTCCATGCAAAGTTTCATAATGATAGGCAAAACCGTGTGGCCGGCTATTCCGCTTAAACACACACAGATCCTCGCTTATTAAACTAGATTTTGTGTCATGATACGACAATTCCTTGGGAAGTTTTATTAAATTGCTTGGAATAAGGTCAACAAACGAGAATGAAAGAAATTTTGTCTGAGGCATGATGGCAAGGTGTTAGTGATAGGGAATCATGACCAAATAATCTTGGATTCTAAGCCATGATAATGGTGGTGCGAAAGTAGTTGTGATGTTTGTGATGTGATGTGAAGTGTGAAGCTTAAGTGGTGACAGTATAATGTTTGCGTGATGGGAGCATGATGCTTAAGTAGCAGAAGTGTGATGCTTGAGTGGTGAGGGTACGTTTCTAAATTAACAGAAATGTGGTGCTTAAGTGGTGGGAGTACGATGCTTAAGTAACAGAAATGTGGTGCTTACGTAACAGAAGTATGATGCGTCAGTGGAAGGAGTGTGCTGCTTAAGCTGTGGGAGTATGGTTCTTAAATGATGGGAGTATGGTGTTTCAGTGGTTGGATTGTGGTTCTTAAGTGGTAAGAGTATCATGCTCAATGGGCGAGAGTGTGATGCTTAAATCGTGGAAATATGTTGCTTAAGTGATGGGAGTATAATACGTTAGTGATCAGAGGATAAAGCTTACGTGATGGGAGTATCATGTAGTATGATAATTTTGAAAGTTTTTGAGTATCTTGTCTCCTTTTATAATTTTAGATAATAATTATGGTTTTAGAACGTTTCCCTTCTCACTTTATTTACAGTAAAGGATTTGGAGGCCTTTCGTTTGGTCTTGTTATCGTTCAAGAATCACCAAAGGTATGCTGTTCGAATAACATTGTACCATCGTCCCTTTAACTCTTTTTGCAAGATCTTTTTTGTACGTCCGAAAATAGATATAAAGTTATATATAGATAATGAAACTGTTTCTCCCCCTGTTATCCTGAAACTTATTTCCACTGATCACAAATGTATAATTTCCTATTGTACTTTTACTTTCACTCCGATTATCCTTCCTTTCTTCTTATCCTTTCGTTTCTCATTTGATTCTTTTCTTCCATCCACCATATTCCTTCCTTCTTTTCTCTTTTATCCACCAGTTTGTTGCTTCTCTTTTATATTCTGGTTTTCCTTTGTTCTTTTTTCTTTGTTTCTTTCTTTCCTTTTTTCTTTGTTTCTTCCTTTCCTTGTCTCTTCATCGTTCCGTCGTTCGCCCGTGATGGTTATCTGATTTTTCTTTTTGTCTTCTGTTTCTACATTTCTTTCCTTTCATCCTGCTCACTTTTCTTCCTCTCTCTTTTTCCTTTTTGTTTAATTTGTTTGTTTCTGTCTTCTGTTTCTCCTTTTTATCATCCCCTTTTCCTCTTAATTTTGTCTTTATCTCTCCTTTTTATGGTTTTGCATTTTAAATTTCCATTTGTTTAATGGTATAATTGTTCTCAACCACAGGTACACAAGGTACAAGTGACAGCAGTAGGAGTTCAACCTGACCCGATGGTTGTACACCAAGGTGACATAGTGTGTTGGATGTGGCCTAAGGAGACATTTAGTGCCATAAAAACATATAAAGATAAGAGTATGGCAGATGAAAATGAGTTACAGTTGACATCAAGGTGCTGTTCATGCTGCAATTATCAGTGGTTTTTCTTGTTTGCCCGTGTAGCTTCGTAACATTTCTGTTGGTTGCAGTTCTCTTAGATATGCGGTTCTGGATGAACCCTATCAACGTTTACGGCTCTTATTCTTGTCTTAAGGTGGTTTACTGTAATCGCCAATATATGTTTACATTGTGATAGTTTTTACCGGTGGGGGCATAAACAGTTGCTCCTTATCAGAAAAAAATTGTGGTACTGGCGTTGGTCAACGGTTAATTGATTAATGCAGCTTTAAAAGGGAATCCTAGAGAATAGAATATACTTTACGTTAGCACTGCTTTTGCCTCCATATAATGGAGTTGCTTCATTTGTTTTTGAGGGAAGATGTGAGCCTTAATTTAGCCGGACTAACGATGAATCAAACGCTGATGTTGAACTAGCAGTAACTTCACTTTGTAAAGTGCAATTGCTTGGAAAATAGTTAATTCAAGTGTGGAGGTATCGAAGAAGGAGCAAACCAAGGTGGAAAAAAGGAACCCCGGAGGCGAAAATGACCAAAGAGGAGGCATAGACCAAGAGGGAAGAGAAGTAGACCAGTTAGGAGGAGTAGACCAAGGAGGAGAAGTAGACCAATTAGGAGGAGGAGTAGACCAAGGAGGAGGAGAAGTAGACCAAGCAGGAGGAGGAGTAGACCAAGGAGGAGGAGAAGTAGACCAAGCAGGAGGATTATTACTAAGTAAGAGGAGGAGGAGACCATGGAAGAGGAGTGGCAAAGGGTAATAAGTAGAGCAAGGAAGACAAGCAGCATCGTAGACAGAGGAGGAGGAGTAACGCAAAGCCAAGAACAAATCAAGGGTGGTGAATGGACTGAGTAAGAGGAGGGATAGAACAAGGAGGAAGGGTAGACGAAAGCGGAGGAGAAGATCATGAAGGACGAAGAAAGCAACGAGAAGACCAAATTGTCAAGGGTGCTATGTAAGTGATGGAGAAAACAGTAAGCTACTTCCTAAGGGCACAACGGTGCATCAACTCCATTTTTAATAAATACTTTGCCCACTCAGTTTTCCCAGAATAAAAAACCGAGCAATAGCTAGAACACATTCACTACTGGTAAACGACATGTATCAGATGCAACAGAGCAGCATATTCATGCCCTAGTGGTTTCCTTGTTGTATTTCTTAGCTAACCAGTGTGCATAGTCTTGGTTTCTGCCTGATGACTCCTTGAGCATGGCAGTAAGGCGTTTTTAAATTTACCAACCAATGCTATGGAGCATCTCGAAATTGTTTAACGTTCTTTTTTTTCTTTTACGTAGGCGCTGTTACAGTAAAGTATTCAGACAAACTGGTATCTGGACTTATGTATGCTTCTCTCTAAGTGGATATCAACAGTCAGTAAGTATTTGCAGCTACTAATGTGTAAAAAATAGTCTAAGATCCGTTGGAGGCGATAGAGATAGAGTCGTTTGTATGTGTAAGGCCCTATGCGATAGATGCAGACCCGTCACGTTTTGTAAATACTAAGGCAGAAGACAAAGTGATTAACTGATATCAATTTAGTTGCGCATCAATCATAGATTTTGGTTCTAAATCCTCCCAAAAGGCAATTGCATTACTTTTGGTAAAAGACCACCGCACCCAGTCGGGAAGTGTAGAAAAATATAGTAAGAGCAAGTCATCATATTTTTATTGGATCCCAAGAACGTTGTGTTTGTCATTAAAATGATTAGTGAAATTTCGAAATCGGGAGATTTTTATCAATGCTTTTCATTCGGGATGGCTTAAGTATTTGCCTTGAAGATACAGTAATATACTGGAAGATGTGTAACACTCTGTAGGTCCTTGAAACAGATTCAACCCAGGAGCATATTGCAGTTGTCTAGGATAATTTCCTCCTCTTTCACGTAGTTAAATTATTGTTGCCGGCTTCAGTTTCCCGGGATTTACTCTCTACAAGTTCCTTTTCATCAGCTTCCAATCCAATCTGTCTTTCACCAACCTCTGTTATACATCTGTTACTTCCTGTTTGGCTTGAGTATCTTTAGTTTCTACGTTTTCAGTTTGGTTATCTTGTGTTGCTTCACCTTCAGTGTATTTGCTTGTAGTTGCTTCCCTTTCTGTTTAGTTATCTTGAGTTGCTTCACATTTATTCTTCAGTATCTATGGATTGTTTATTTTAAGTTGCACTACCTGCATTTTGGTTATATTTGATTGTTACACCTTCAGTTTGGTTGTTTTCGTCACTCCACCTACAGTTTAGCTGTCTTTACTTGCTCTATCTTCATTCTGGTTATCTTTAGTTGCTCCACTTTCCGTTCTTTTATAGTACCTTCAGTTTGTTATCTTGAGTAGCTCCACCTTTAAGTTAGTTGTTTTTAGTCGTTCCACCTTCTTTGTAGTTGTCGTTAGTTACTCCAAATTCAATTTGGCTTTTCTTAGTTGCTCTATATTCAATCTTCTTCAGTATCTTTACTTTGATTATCTTTGCCTGCTCGACCATCAGTTGATTATCTTTGGTTGTTCTACCTTCAGTTCGGTTGTTTCAGCCGCTCGACCTTCAATTTAGTTATATTTCGTTTCTCCACCATCAGTTCTCCTTCAGTATCTTTAGTTTAGTCAAGAAGCAGTTTGGTGACCGTATAAGGCACCTTGCCCTCAAATGCGCTGCGTTGTTTTAACTGCAGCAGTAACAGGTTGTCGGTAGTGTTAATTCAAGAAACGAGTAAACCACTGTGCCGGACAATAACTGTTTCCTACCTTTATCATATACCTGTTTTTTTCGTCACAGGATGATTCTGAGTGGTTTCCTGACATGATCTTTAGCTCGGTCATTGTCGATGCCCCATCGTCAGTTGGAGGCTGGACCTTCCCACGTGACCCTGACATGCGAAAGAGGATATTTATAGAAAAGGTACAAGGGGGCAAGAAGAGGGCTTTCTTAATTTTAAGTCGTGAAATTTCCTCTAGGGGAAATATAAAATGCCATGATGACATCAATTGCTTCTATGAACCTTGGAGACATAGTTGATTGTTAGATACCAGCAAGATTTTTTTTTTCTAGAAATGGAATGAGACACTCGTAATTTGCAATTTTATAAGTCTTCTGTGCCTTGTGTCGCAGACGTAAATGAATCATTTCGAAAAAATATTAGGAACACTCTTGTAAGGCACATGGCATACTTATGCAAGTAACTTTATAATGTTTGTTTCAAGATCTGGTTTGTCTAGATCATCAACAGCAACGTCGAACGATTTGCGCAAATAACTTTGCTAACAAGCAAAGGAGTACTTTCTAAAGGCAGGCACACTCATTTTGACAAACTCGCTGATGTTCATCTTCCCAGATGTTCTGATAAGAAGTGCCATGGGTGTATAACGGGGAAAGGAAGGTTGTGAAAGAAGGAGGTGTCTTGGATCACGTCGTTGTCTAGACATTAGTTTGAGTCTCTTAGTCTTTCACGTGCTGTTTCTTTTGAAAAGTTATTGATTTCTGTATTGTTATTGGAGTCACTATTGCTTATGCTGATCTGATAATCACACAGTTTTCTTTAACTTTTCTTCAGGACACTGGTTTGCTTATAAAGAGGCCTGGGGAAGAAACAGAACAGGAACGATGGGGAGTTGCTCAACTTGACGAATATGACGAGATAATTGAGGGCGAGGTAAGGAATTAGGCCTGCACTTTCTATCACGCAGATTTTGCAAACGCATGTTATACCTTTTGCTTACAGAAAAGTCGTACAAGGTAATTCTAACGAATTTTCCTGAAGAAACTTGATATAAAAATGTATTTTCCAGAGAATGAAAAATATCACACTACCGGGGCTGGAACTAGGGGTGCACTCTACTACTGCTTGTTATTTTATCAACCGAGCCACATTGAGGTCGACGATAACATGCTCTACCTCACTGGGGACTAACTCCTCTGCTGCTTGTGCACTATCAACAGACCTAGTTGAACTCCGGTTACAATTTATTCTGTTTCTCTAGTCGCTACATTAGCTCCCAATACTTTATCAGTGGGCATCGTCATTCAGCGCTAAGCAACTTTAGAGATCAGCCTGTCCGTGCCATGTGACTTGAGTATGGAAAGAATCCACTGTGTTAGGCGATAGATTGTGCCATACACTAGTCATTTTTAAACTAGTAGACGTTCATCATTATAGTTCTTTCTATAAAAAAAATTTCCTTTATTTATGCGCATATACTAATTATACATAATTATACATAATTATACATAAAACAAATAGACGAGTCTGCTTAAGGCAGTGTTTCAAGCAATTAGAATTATGGTATGATTAACTCTGTAAAGCAATTTTTTGTTTATTCAAATCCTATTGGGAGTAACAGCTCATTGAGGCTACGTCTACTACGCATACTTACTGTTACTGACCCGCTATGATAGGTGATCATGCTAAATGGCAGTATACGACGTCATCTTTATCTTTATCTATACGACGTCATCTTTATCGAGGTTTTTCACTAGGCTACATTCACTGATCTCTAAAAACACTGGATCGAGCATCTTCCGTCTGAAGGTGAGGTCAGTCGTCGGACGCCATTTCAGTCCCCATCACACAAAGCTTATAACAATGTTTCGCAACACGGCGGACTTTCCCGCGCTATTTTAACTAATAGGGGCCAGTACTCGTGGCTACACTTTTTCGTAGTTGGAAACAATGGGAAGCTCGATCCAGTCTTTTTTAGAGATCAG